>JARHVA010001783.1:2317500-2430000 GCA_037957365.1 Torreya grandis | reverse complement strand
TAACATCACTTATTATTATTATTTAATAATCAAAGAGTTATTTTTTATAAATGATAATTCAAAATGAATCATACATCCATGATTAGAAGTAATGTTTCAATGGGATTCCAAATACATGGTTAAGGAGAGTGATGATATTGGGCACTTCTTGGAAAAAGTCAACTTTTGGAGATTCTTTAGGAAATATCTTCGCTTTCACTCATTTCATGAGCATCTAACATCGATTCTTGAATATGATGAATTTGAGTGGATCCTCATCTAATATATTTTGACAATACTCTTTTTATATCTCATTGTAGTCTATATAGTCTAGAATTCTAAAAGTGTATTTAATGTATTTTGGATTGATCAAAAGAAATGGCCCATTGTTTGAATTTAACAATCTTCAATTTTTAGGATTATAATATTTGAAAACATAATAAAAAGTTTGGAAACTAAAATACAACCATAAATTCCATAGATTGAGTCAATCCATATTCATAAATTAACCCCATAAATATGATTTTCTCCTCAAATATTATTTTATCTCACAACTATTACATAATGACATGTTTGAGGTTTATATACATGATATGATCATATTATGAATCCAGCATGGAAAAAAGTGTTGTACACCTTAAAATTCTTATTTTAACCTATTTTGTGTTGTTTTAGACATTGAAAAAGAGTGGTAAAAATCTAAATAAAATAAAATAACTTAAAAAAATACAAGCTTATTAAAGAAATTCCAGTAGATAAAGAGGGAGAACAACATGTTGGATAAAATTCTCTATGTCCACATTTTACAAACAAATTTTGTGTAATCAATAAAATGTTTTACTTTAAAAAAATGACATTATGGAAATTAACTTTAATACTAGGTTGGATATGAAGAAAATGCCTTTACATTTATTTTTTAACTATTTAAAATCTAATATTAGAAAACTCTACAAAATTAAAAGAACATTGGAATTTTAATTTATGTCTTGATCTTGCTCTATTTTAATTAAAATAATCTTTCCCTTTATTTATTTTAATTGAAATTACTTTGAATTGGATAAACCACTTTCACATTTTTGAACCACTTCATGTAAACTATTTTGAAATTCCTGAAAATTACTTTAAAATTCAAGAAATGTGTTGAACCTCTTATTACAACTATGAGTTAACACATTTATTTAAAAATACACCATGAAAATTATTTTAATAACATATTGGGAAGATTTGAACTATTAGTATCTTGAATATAATTATTTTATTTTACTTCAAAAAAACTCCTTGTATTTTTTAAAAACACCTTTGAATTTATTGAATATTATCTAACAACCATGTTATTTAACAATCACATTGTAGTTATTGAAAACCACATTAAAATTTTAGAGGTTTATTCAGAATGAATAAATTATTTTAAACTTATTAAATCAGTTTAATATTTACTTGGAGATCTTAAATTTGGATGCCATATTTAGTGTTTTAAATTTCTTTAAACATGTGAATGCATGAATAATCTTGTGATATAGAATCATGTGGGATGATGAAGCGATATTGACTGACCTATTGGAGATTTAAAAAGAGCCATGAATCTTCAAGAAACTACTTAATTATTTATTTTATAATTATTATTTTTCTTGAATACAATCTCAAAAACTACCTTCTAAAACTTGAAAACCAACTTTAAGTTTTCCAAGAATGGAGTATAATTTTGAAAACCCATCAAAATTTATTATCAACTCTTGAAATGAGAAACCGTAGTGAGATATTTGAAGCTAGTTAAAAATATGGATGCATGCATATTTTACATTTTTTATACGTTTTAAAGTAATTTGTGATCTTGAATGAGACTTTAGAACTCTTTATGGATTCTCCATGTATATCTTCACTTATTCACAACTTTTCAGAGGTGTTAATAATTCATTCACTTCCTCAGGTCTTCTTCATGACTTATTCTAATAAGATGGGCATTCTATGATTTTATGTTAGTCTTATTATTATTTATTCAACTTTTTATTTATTTTCCAAAAATAATAACTTCCACTCCATAAAATGTGTGTCTTGAGATGATGGATGAATCAATGCAAGGAATTGGGGAAGGGAAGTCAAGTTTTACTTTTCAAAAATCTATTTGTTTAGGAAAAATATTCAAATTCCCCAAGTGAAGGAATGCAAAAGAGATTACCGCTTATTCTATTTTAGAAATTATCTTTGAAAATACCACACCTTAAAACATTTGCATGTGTTTTAGCATATTTTTATGTAAAATAACTTATTTTTCATTTTTAATAATTATTGAAGGGAAAATTAGTTAAAAATCTATTTCTCATTTATTGAATTTTTTTAATAATAAAAATAACAAAAGGTTTTAATAACCTATAGGAGAGCAAGTAGATGAGGGAGAATGAGATGCATGACAATGGAACATCACTTAGGGACTCAAATTTCATAGTAGTGGGAACATTCATTGAATTATTGAAGATAATGATTAAATCATGAATTTTAGCTGAAACAAAAACATGATCATTTGATTTGAAATTAAATGGGTGACATTGGTTGAAAAATAGGATTCATTGGCACCAATTTCAATGCACAAAATTTTGAAATTATTTGTGAATAAGGTCTCCAAAGGGTTTTTTAAGTGATTGATGTGAAAATTTCATTACAGTGGTGCTAAAATTTTATATGTGAAATTTTGAGTAAAACAAGATCAAAATGGTTTATTTGTGTAGTATTAATAATATATTTAACTACATAAGTGGTCAAGATGTATAAATTAAAAATTATATTACATGTACTTAAATTTTGACCATCTAGACCATCTGGACCACACAATTAAACCATCTAGACCACTTAGTGTACTTAAAAATTTTATGAGTATTTATGGACATCAAACATAACAAAGTCTATATGAAAGTGACATGGCTATAAACATATTTCTTGTATCTTCATTTTATTTATGTATTTTCCATGAGGAATTGTCTCACATAGTCATGAATTTTACTATAGCCTCACTTTCTAGCTACAAAATTTTTGGCTTCTTCGTTGAGGGATATGTCACATGGTCATCTTTCATAGCTTCATATTTTTTTTTAATGGTAAAAACACAACCCATATGTTTTGAAAATAATCTTGGTAGTGAAAAGGTGAAGCTAATAATTTTTTAATTGTCATATGTCCATGGGATTTGAAAATTTATTTTTCACTACAATGTATGTGAGTATGAACTTTGAAGATTCTATTTAGCTCATAGTTTTTTAAGCCATGTAATTTTCCAAATCCTTTTACCCTACGATGTGTGAGAGTGAGATAAGTCTTAAAGTAGCATATACAAAGGATTCGACTCTTCAAAACTTATAAATTTATTGAATTTTTTATTATGTACATAGAAAAACCAATAAAATGTGCCATGTCGACCAAAGAGCCAAGTCAAATCCATTAAAATTTATGAATTGGTGCAAAATCATACAATAAAGTAAATGGATAGTAAGTGGTGAGCTTGAGTGGAATATGATGAAATGTAAAAAAATGACAAAGTTAAAATGTTGTGAAGAATACATGAAAAAGTATGGAAAGTTGTGACTTAATGCCATATGGACCAAATGATCTAAGTCATTGCTTTCAAAACCAAAAATGATTCCAAGATCTTACTAAATGGTTTGAATAAAGATTCATAAATTCAAATTCTTTAGAATAATTCACATATGCTTGTGAAGCACTATGATTGAGGGTAGAAGTCCTACAAAGCATCTTGATTGATTCTCTTAAGTCTAATATTAAAATCTAAGTTCAATGATGCTACAAAAATGTGAAAATTATTTTGAAAAAGAACATAAAGTAAACCATGAATTAATTTTATAAAACTATATAAGTAAATAAATCCAAGAATGCTTCAAGGAGACATACAAGTTCATTATAAAGCCTTGTAATTCCATTAAGAAAAATATGCCATGGAATGCGATAACAAACCAAAATATAAGCAACACTTTTAAATAAGCTCTAAAAAACTTCAATTTTTTTTCACAAGTGCATACATTATATCAATTTATAAAATAAAAAGGACACATTCGACCCAAACAACCTAATCCAATTATTTTTATGACGTCTTGAATGTTTTCTTATTTTTATAATTTAAATGTGGGTCCAATTATGAAAATAATGGGGTATGTTGTGTAAAACATCTTTCATAAATAAAATATTAATCTCCCAGTGCTCTTAATTAAATTTTAAATATTGTCAAATTGCAAATTTGAACAATTTTAAAAATCAAGCATTTTCAAATTTCAAGTTCAATAAATTTTCAAATTCAAGCTTCTTCAAATTTCATTTTCCAAAAGAAAAAAATAAGTACCTCATGTGTTTTTCATAGTTTTCAAAAGAGTTTTTTGACTTGAGTTATTTAATTTCTAGATCAAAGACAAAGTGAATGTTACACACTAATTCATGGCTTTCCTTTAATCATTAAATTTCATTTGTATATTAAATAGTTTAAATATTTAGTAACCTAAATCTGGTCATTCATACTTGATCATGTTTGTTTTACAAATGTAGACACTAAATTTTGATTTAAATATCAACTCAATATTATATACTTGAAAAACACATATCATGTTTGTACACTTCAGTTCTAAGACCTTTCCAATCTAGAGAGGCTCACATTCACTATCTATTTGTACAAAATTGATTATCTCTTAATTTGACTAATTTTATTCTAACAACCATGACTTATATACTTTATAAAATTATAAAAACCTAATAGTTATCATTCTCTACAATTTTTGATCTTGTACCTAATTTACAACTTCCTAGACATAAGGCTATGTCAATAATAGTGTCCCTTTTCAAGCTAATTGTCTAGCTCCAAAAAGTCATCTAATTTAAAATAAAATATACCCTTAGGGTTAGCCTATTTTCTTTACTATGAGATATTTTCCAAATTAATTTTTATATATATAATATAAACCCTCATTCATTCCTCACCTAATGACTCATAAGGAAACTTACTAGAAGCACTAAATCAAGAAATTAAGTGACTAAATTTTCCCTATTCATCCCTATTCTCATATCATATGGGGGAGTAGTATTATCATAGGTTTGATATACTTAAGGATAATCTAGTCAGAAATATTTTCCAAGTTAACACCAAGTCACTCGATGTAGTTGATTATCACACATTACATTATAATGAACACACAAATCAACACATAGGGTCCCTACACATAGGGTCAACACATTATTATGAACACACAAGTTAACACATAGGTAATAACTACATAAATTGAATGCACATTAAGAATATTAGATGTGTAGTTAATGCCCATTGATATAGGGTCCCTTTAGCTGGATTGATACCATGTGCCCATTATCCCATTTTTCCTGAATTCAATACATGTGTAATCAAGCTAGCATTTGGTCATTTGAAAAAGAGTGATAACTTGTGCCTCTGATTTGTACACATCAAGAGAAAAGATAGATAATAATCCAAGGGCTCTAAGTGGTTGCATCTAGATTGATTCAATATTATGAACAAGATAACTACATCCACCTTAGACACTAGTGTTGATGCAACTATCTATATTTCATAAAAGAGTGCAAGGTAATAGAATATAAAATTATGGAATCTGATGACTGTTCCAAAATCTTGATCTAGTCAACTTTTATCTTGTTTCAGCCCATATCTACATTACCAAGTGAACCATCTATTTATTATTCTTTTAAATTTATTATAATATTAATAAGTAGTTGTATATTATAATTTTAGTATATCTCAATATTATAAATTTAGAATGTTGTTTATTGAATTTTGTAAATTAATTGGCATATTATAGATCTATTTATCACCATTCTACTTATTCAGTTATATATTATTAAAATTATATTACCCTTATACATATCCTAGGTAACCTATTACCTATTCATTTTATGGTTAAAATTTTTTTGAACCTAACCTTTGTATCCCTTTTACAAAATCTAATTTGGCTTAGGGTTTTTTAATTTTTTTATCATTATAATTTGTTTGAAATTCTAAATTTTTAATTTTGAATAAATATAAACTATTAATTAAAAACTCATTATCAAATGGAAGATAAATAATCAATAGTTATTCATCTTAATAAAAATGTATCAATGGATTCATTTTTGTATGCTACAAGACATGAAATCAGTAAGCATGCTAAGTCTAAGGCTTCCTCACCTAATAGTGGTGAATCATTGGGTGGTACTACAAATAATCCTATAACAAGGACATTCTATGTGAGCACATCATTACTTTGTAATTATAATGTGGGAATGGGATATGTGTTTATACCCTTGTTACCTAAAATAATATTAATATTTATACATCTTACATGGTAGACATAAATATTTCAACCCAGTTACCATTTTTAATGCCTCTATTCACTCTAACTATTGGTACTTTGGTTTTTTCTTAAAAATTAAAACTTAATTTATAATACATGAAAGATATTGTCAAAAATATAAAAAAATATTCTAGCTAACGATATAAATATTGAAGAAAACTATATGAAATACCTTATTTTTTAGTTCAAAATAGGTATTTCCATCATAAATTTTAAGAGCCCATATCTAAAACCTGCTTCAAATTATTTGGAAAATATGTTTCAAAGTCATGGAAAATTTGAAAATGTGATGGAATTTTATAATTTTTCATACAATAATTAAATTTCCTTATAAATCCAACTATTTTCAACCACCTATTGGTTGCATAGTGTAGTCAATTGCCCATAATAATTGATTAGTTACATGAGGCAATGGGTTGACCATGGTTACCATCTAGTTACACCATACAACTATTTAATTACATAATACTAATTAAATACATAATATTGACTAGTTGGATGAATAATGTGACCAACCAGTTTGAATATTTCTCAATTATATAATACAGTTGGATAGTTTGAATAGGGATCAATTTCATAATGAAACTAGTTGGTTCAAATACCAAATGACTATATAATCTATCTACTCAATGTATAAACCACCTGACAACATAATGAAAATGACATGGAAAAAATTAATTTTGTCATCCTAACAACCTTGTCATAAATAATAGTACCAACATCACCTAGATATTCAATCTATAATAAAGAATGGGAATTGGATGGTTACCCATGGAATCATATTTACTACATATATAAGCATAATTAGATGGTTACCCATGGAATTGTTATAAACATTTTCTGAGTTGAACTAAAAAAATAATTACATTATGGTTTTTACATGACTTGATATTATGTACTAGCTCTCCAAAATTACCAAAAACAAATTTTAAAAAACTAAATATTCATGAATTAACTAATATTCTCCACTAAAATTTACCCTGGGTGTTGCATAACCCCTTTCCAATTAGTTCTATCCACTTCATTTCATATTTTATCATGGAAAGGGTGATCCTAAAAAAAATCTATGATCTTTTTATGTGGTATGCCTTGATTATGCCTCCAATGAGCCTCAAGGACTATCATTTAACATGTTTTAATGACTTATCAATCGAATCCATAAAAGCCTTCAAACCTCTTGAAAATATATTTTTGGCATACTTCTCTATGAAAATTTAAAAAAATGGTTTCTTATGCTCAAATTGAAGATATCAAATAATGAGCCTATCAATGAATATGTTTTAAGGTAAAATATAATGTTAGCTAAAATGACCAATCTAATGTTAGATAAATATCTTCAAAACATCATCAAGAAAAGCTTATGTACCCCATTACATGAGTCCATTATTTTAAAAAAATTCAAATATGTTTATGGCTTATGCCATATTGGTTGTGATCGCAAAATGAAACTTCTATCATTTAAAAAACATAGATATAAAACACACCTACTACATCAAATGCGGTGCTAACTATCAAACTAAGTTATAAGGTGAAACCTACATAACCTAAAAATGAAACAAATATTATGGTTAATGTTGTGTCACAACAACCTAATCAGCTAATGTTATCTAATGCACCAATGAAAAAATTTACATGGTTACTTGGGTCTCCAAATTATCTATTTTTAAATATCATGGAGTGTCACCTAATGTATCTTGTTCATCCTATAGAGGTTGATATGAGTCAAGCTCTATCTAAAGAATATAATGATAGTGTTCATTATAACAATGACCAAGACCCTATGCATTCTATGAATATATGTTTTACCTTTAAGAATAAGAGACAAGACCTTATAAATGAACAATTATAACATTTGATAAGTCTTCAAATGAATTAGTATCACAAGCTATTGATCATAAGAATCATAATATATTTAACAATTATTTGCAAGAACATTATAATAAGGAACTAGAAGTAAAAATGACATATAATACACATTCTCATCCACTACATTATGTAGACCCTTTATATTGGATTTTTGGTACTTATACATGACATACACCTCTCATGATTCATTGACCTTATATTACTATTTATGACAGTGAGATTATGGATGATGACTCAGATCTTCATTCGTTACTAATGTTAGATTATCTTAATCAACAACTTATAAATAATGTTATTCTTTATAATGGTTCTAATGATAGGTTTTTCCCCATGACATTACTTATAAATTTTGGATATACACATGATGATAGACACCCTTCAACCAAACTTTTCAAATCATTCAATAGAACCTCATAACAAGTCCTTGGTGAGATTGACATACATTTAGTAGCAGGCTCAACACAATATCACTACATTATTAGATATACCATACATGAATATTTGATATGTTATTTGGATGAATTTGGATACATACACTACATATAATACCTTATAAAGTGTATAGGTGTGTTAAATACATTCATTCTAATAGGATAATCATAGTTCTAGAAATCCATATGAACATTCACTTCAACAAAAGAATTTTATACCCAAGAAATTAATTATAAAACCTATTAAGATCAATTTTACATAAAAAGGTAAGTAATAAAAATCCCATTTCTTAGGAAAAAAACACTTGAGATAACATTCCATCATAGATACATAGAAGATTATATAAAATCCTCATCTACTCTGAAACAAAATATTAAATTATCTAGAGTATGTTCCTATTTATGATATTACAAATAAACTATAATTATTTAATTATGATTTATATGAACCCCTATTCCTTTTATTGTTTTATCATGACCATAAAATTTTATTATACATATTAGAGCATCGTAGATCATATAGAGCCAGATACTACACCAACACATACTCCTTAGCAATAGCACGAGTTTATTTCACTAGGTTTTGAGTGGGGAGATACGTATGACTATATTTTAGATGATAAATATTCCTCTCCTTTTAAATATTCCAAAAATACCAATAAAATAAAAAAATGTAAAAAATGAAAATTTTTGTAACATTTCAATATGTTATTATATCCTTAACATCTATGTTATTGGTTTCATGTTGGTAGATAACATATCATTTCTTTCTATATTGACAAATATGTTTCATTCATATTTTGAGTTTGATACATGTATCAAACACATGATATATACACACATTAATATGTTGGTCATTCTCTTAACTCACTCATTAATACATTAGGGGAATCCTTTTCCTTGATCATGATGCACCCATGCTACATTATTATGTGATCATTTATATTATCATGTTTGAGCTTATATACTTACACATGAATTTATCCATGTTTATATATTTCACAATATAATTTAAATATGTTTTCCTAATGTATTTTACTAACATATATATACAAATACCATAATGATATGATTATGTTGGTTTATAATGATTCCACATTTTTATTTTTTTACACATCCTTGATTGTGTCTCTTACTTGATACAATATTTCCTCATATTGATTATTCAACAATTAATATTCTCCATTTCTTTCATTGCCCATGTTATGTTTACCAATTTCAACATTTATACATGTCTTTGTTGGTAATATGTGGACATTTGAATATGTCATTCTTTACTTTACGTGCATATGACTAAGCAATGTCCATTAGATTGTGAATAATTTGAACATACCCCTTGTATGATGTCTCCTTGAACCATTTCCCCTTGCTTTATTTTTGAGCGATTTTGTGTGTGTGTTTGATTAATTTCTGACCTTGTATTTTTACTATCGATGCCTTGTCATGTTATACATGATGTAGCTTAGGATCTGATGTGAAAATGTATTATGTACCTAATTGTTATATCTACCTAGATATGTTACTCTTATATGGTACATAATCCATATATATATATATATATATATATATATATATATATATATATAATAGAATTATATTATCCTTTTGAGGTAAGGTAACTACCAGTTTATAGTTCTATCACATCAGAAGAGGCATATCAGTATGGACATGTCATTGAGGCATGGATTCCACACCTTCATTATTTAATATTTTAGTGAGATCATGCAAAAAATCTATGACCTCCACACTTATTCAATATTCATAATTTTTAGATTATAGTGGGGGCATGTTATGGACCGTGTTCTCCACACTTGTAATATCTTTAATATTTTCAAATTTTAGTGGGGGAATGTCATGGGAACATGTATTCCATACTTTCACAAAAATTTAAATTACCCAAATTTCATAATTATATTATTTAGATACATATTTGTTGCATCATTATATACATTGGTACCATTGTTATACCTAGGTTTTGGATTGAGACATATATATGGTACATATGCCATGGAAAAGAGTACCTTAAATTGTCCAATCAAATAAAAATTCAAACTTTAAATACTATTAGGGATTTTTATCATTACTAGGATTAAATTATATTAAATTTATTGATCCAATTTATTGTAGTTGTTGGATCACCTTTTGTAAATGTTAAAGTGATTAGATTACTCAATCTTACTATGTTTACAAGTTATACTTTATTAAGTCATCTAGCTTCATCGGATATATATTATGATTTTATTAGATCGCACACACTTACCACATTATAATAATGATTTGGTTAAATGATTGGGATATCATCAATGGTCATGGGAAAACTTACATTTTCATCACATTTAGGGGCACATATCTTCCAATATCTATATATGTGTATGGAATTGAAGGTTCTAAAATCATCCTAATCTTAGATATAATGCTTCATCATGACACATATCTTAAAATTAAATTTATGAATTTCAAGATGGTTCTACTGACGCATAGGTGTACTAACCTTGATCTCTTTAATTTCAAGAATTCTAATTTCTTTCAATTTCAGATTATATGTACTATTTATATGCTATAACATGTTATTGGTTGTAGTTTAGTCATTAGTAACACACTAAAGTTATAACAAAACAAGGGCAAGGTGTTTTATACATAACCAATCATGTATTCCTCTTAATTTAAACTAGTAATTTTATTACTAGATTAAAAGGGTGGAAATGTAGACACTATTTCTATATTATTTAACATATAAGTCTTGTTCATTTAAAATATAAATTTTATGGATTCACTCTTTAGTTCTAAGGTTTTTCATTTTTTGAAAGGATCATGTTCAATAAATCCTTATGTTAAATTTATTATCTCTTATTTTATAACTATTGTTCTTATGATTAGGCCTTATATACAATTCAAAATTTTATAAGCCTATTTATTTTCATTCTCTGTAGTTTTTGGACTTATAAATATTTTTCAGATTCACAAACACTTGCATCCCAATTATATACTTACATTCATGCTAGTATCCATTTTAAAACTATCTAGTGCCCAAAAGTCATACAATTTATAAATGAAACGTATCTTTATGGTTGGCCCTAGATGATTTAGTGTGAGATATTTTCAAAATAGATTGGTATATATAATATGAACACTCATTCATTCCTCACCTCTCAACTCACAAGGAACCAAAATAACTCAATCTAACATTTGAGTTATCAAATACACCTCATTCATATTTATTTAAGTATAAAGTGTAGGATTGATATTCCTATAGGTTTAAATTATTGAAAGAACATTATATAAACTATATTTCAAAATATATAATATAGTCACCCTATGTATACATAAGCCAATAGATAGGGGATAACTATGTACGTCTAACGTCCTAGTGAATGTATTGGATATGTAGGAAATTCACATTAACCTATGGGTCCTTAGGATAACTAGACATTATGTGCTCACTAACCCATTTTTCCCATAGTCACTTCAAGGATGATGAGGCTAGGGTTTGATCCTTTAAAAAATGGTGAAAACCTATGTAAGCAATTTTTACACATCTAAAAAGAGTTGGAGGAAAACCCATAAGGCTTCAAGTGGCCACATCTAATTATAGTAATTATTTCATACAAAACACCATGGTCCAATTTAGACACTAGCTTGATATAAATACGTGGATATAACACAAGCATTCGAGGTCAGAGAATACAAAGTTATAGAATTTGATGATTGTTTTAGAGTATTAAACTAGTACACTTCCATCCTATTTTAGCCTAGGTTTACATATGCCAACCGAATTAGATAAATACTCTAGTTTTCAATTTATTATAATATCAATTAGTAATTGTACTCTCTATCTTTAGTATATCTTAGTATTACAAATTCATAATATTGTTTATCTATGTTTAAAAATCAATTGGTCTACTATATATTGGTTTATCAAAGTTTTGATTATTAATTTATATTTTATTAACCCTATAGTACCCTTGTCCAAATACTAGGTAACCCCTTGCCTGTCAATTTAAGGTTAAACAACACATGTTTATCCTTAATTAACTTATGCATGAAAATATTACTAATTTTCCCACTTCATCCCATTCAAAGCACATGTGAATACCTATTTATATTTGAAATTATCATATATTACATATAAAAATGTTTTGATTGATAAAATATATGTTTATCATTTATATGGACAATCCTAGATCTAAATATTTTCACTTATTGCTAAGGACTAACAATACCCAAAAAGGAAAATAGTTGGATGTGTTCTTGTCCATGTGGAACATTTTTGTATTTTCCCCACCAATGTTCATTATTTGAAATTAACCTCTCCCTTAGCTTATTTTCCATTTTCTTAGGCTTGTTAGCATGTGGATCCCGCTTTTGAATTTTTATAAAATCGGACTCAAATAACTAATTACATCACTTAGAAATTTTAATACAAAGGCTTATTTACAATATATCACTCAAGATGTTTTTCTAAGATAATGAAGCATTTTGATCCATGTGGTGTTTTTCCATAATTAGTGTTTTTTTAATCCATGTGATGTTTTTATATAAATGCAATTCTTTTTTAAGCTCACCATGATATTTCATTGTTGTGATGTGTTTCTAAGATTGTGATTTTTATCCATTAGTGTAATTATTTTATAACATTATGATGTTTCCCATCTTTGAAATTATTTTAAAATCTTGTGATGATTATTTAATGATTATTATGTTTTTCATCACATTTTATACTTTTCCTCAACATGTGATGATTTTGTATAAGGGCCATGTTTTTTTCTTGAATTTGATGTTATTTTTAGAAAGTTAGAATCTTAGACACTGTAATGTTTTTATACAAAAAAAAAGACTCTAAAATTATGTGATTGTAATTTAACAATTAAAATCTAAAAATATCACATACTTTACATATATAATAAGGTTATGTAAATAGGAATACTAAAGAAAACATTTTCTATAGTCTATATGATACAAAAAATTGCATCTTATTTTGTGAAACCATTTGCATTAGGTGATCCATGTACACAACTATCAAGTTATAATAATAACATTAAACTAGAAATTAAGATGAGTACAATGACAATTTAATAATCGGCCCTATAAATGATAATGATAATGATAATGAATTGCCTTTAATTTTTGACATCACATTGAGTGAACTAGAATTTTCTTCACTAAATAGATTAAATCTTGAAACTAATTCTGGGACACTAAAAAATACTATACTTAATGTTTGAAGAGAAAATTATAGTATTCAAGGAAATTTTATTACCAAAAATGCTCTAGGGACACTAATTTATTCCATAAATTAGAAATAAAATATAATTGGACTTGATAAGGTCTTTCAGGTTAAGGTGGGTAGCCAATTTCCATTCAATAAACCTATTAAAAGTAAAAATAAGAATGAATATCAAAATGAATGAAATTGAATAAAACTAAGAAATAAGTAAGGAAACATTATGAAAATAAAACTAAAAATGGATATGTGAAGAATGTTTCCAAATATAAAAATTTGAATGATTATTTTCATATTATAAATGTAAAAGGATATGCAAAATATATGAGAACTCAAATATTACTTTTTATAAATGGAGATGAAATTACATTACATATACATAAAAATGTTATTAGAGACATGATTATTCTAACATATATTTAGAGACACTCCAATATTACACGAAACATGCTTATACATATATATTACACTATTGTCTCTCATCTCAAGGGGATAATGGTAACAACAAGTTATTTCTGTGATAATTAAAAAAAAATTGAAACTCATTGTCTCATATGCCCTAAATTATGCATAGTAAGGGGAAAAAATTATTGTGGGGACAAAGGATTAAAATTTTGCTCTGCATCTAAATTTTAATTAAATTTTGAATGATAATTTTTGATGATTATAGAAATGTTTTACTTATTTACTAAGATTTACTGGCTAGTAATTCTCATATGTGAAAGTTTATCCCATCTTATTTTGAATGTTTCAACATAGGTTCCATTAGTTAGGTATAGGTAGTTTATACTTTAGAATAAGTTTAATAATTCTTTTATGGTATTAAAATTTTTACACCATCTCACCATCATTATTTTAACATGCAACTTGCATATTTGACTTAATTCCTCTTTTGATGTGTGGACTCATGTAAATATTGATTGGATTATGGCAGTCCACAATGATTCAATTTTATTTTTATTTTTATTGACATCGATTTTTGCTTAATATTTTTTAATCTTATTTAATTGTGTTAAATTTAAACAATTTTTGTAGATGCATTATACCTTTCAAACCATATAGACAAGTAACCATAGTAGGGGGAGATTCTGAAGAGTTCATTATTATGGATTCATGGTACTAAAATAATTAATTAACATGGTAATGACTTTATATGAGTTATTTTTTTGGCATATTCATACTAAAAAGGCACTACTAAGAATATGCATAACGTTATAAGTGTGAAAAAAGGTTTTCTGCTCTAACCTACTCTTTTTAGACTCTATACTAATTAATTGGAGGACCTTATCTCCAAAAATTTGGGTGAAAAGAATTTTTTTATCTTATTTAGGATATGCACTATTATTTTATTAGTTTAAGATGATTTTTTTTCTTTGACACTTGATTATAGGTCTTCAAAATCAATGTGATATATTAAGAAATATTTTTGATAGGAATGGATTTGAAGTAAGTCTTTCAGAGACATAAAATCATGGCATGCAATTTAGTCAAGAATATAACATCTAAAATAACATTGATGTTCAAAGATAAATAGGTTAAGGTGGCCCACTCTCAAACTTACTTCAGTGTGGTTTTCTCTATAATTATTTTCATCCTTGTGGATGTAATACAAGCAAGAATTTGTGAAGGAAATATAGATTTGGCATCCTTTGAAAGATAGTTTTTAGAAACAATTTCAAGACATCTGATTAAAGATTCAACTTTTACATACATTAATTAATTATACACTATTATATGTATGTGAGATTTAATTTCAATAGTTAAGACTAAATTATTTCAAACATATCCAAATATTTTTCATCGTCATGTTATCAAAGGAAAATTGAGCCAAAATAATGGTTCCTATTAGAGGTACAAGCCATTGAGGGTGGTAGGTGAATCAGCGGTGGCAAACAATCCAATTCAATTTCAAAAACCTTCAAACACTTAAGCTTTCAATATAACCATTTATGAATCATACAAGATGTTTATAGAAATGAACAATGAAGATAATGCAAGACCACACACATAACATAAGACCTATGTGGGATTCCCTCTTGGGGAATAAAACCCACTCTCAAGCCTACAAACACTTTTATTATTTGTCCTATATGGTATTTTAAACCAGATACTAGTCAATTCTTTTAGACCAAGATTTAGTGAAACAAAAGTTTCACAAGGAAAACAAACACTTAAGATGATAAATTTATCTTGAACACCTATTGGTCAAGTCTTTTTAGCCCAAAACCTTGATCAAGTCCTCTTGACCTAAGCACTTTAGTGAAACACATGTTTCACAAGGAGTAACTACCCCTACGGAAGATCAAGTCCTTGAAACCCTACTTTTAAATTAACACCTCCACCTCAGTATTGATGTCTTCAACACTTGATGATGTATCTTCTAATTTTATAACCCCTACATAAACTCCTTTTCTATCTCATATAGAACTCTCACATAGGCATGCCACAATCTCTCTCCTTCACCCAAACTATCCTCATATACACACTTAGAAATATTTACATATCCTTACACTATATGAAAACTATCTAACATTAAAAATATGACCTATACATCACACACATAGTTAATAAAATATTATTCTCATCAACTTATCCAACATGCACACTACCTATCCTCTCTTATTCACTTCAATACTCACTCTATGCCAACAAGCCTAGAAACCATCTCCTTTAGTTTCACTATATATAGAGTCTTCATGATAAAAATCTTGTTAGTCAGACATTAAACTTGCCTTAAACCTTAAATCTTTTCTCAAATAAATAAATGGCTCAATACAATCCACATAGGTTGGCCATAAAATCTATGGGTCACCCCTAAGTAACAACACCTTTAAATTAGGCCATATCAGCCCTTATAGGTCTCATCGGTACCTATTCACCTCTTTAGCACTTAATTGAGACATATAAGGATATAATACCACTTTCAAATATATGGGTTCACTCTTTGTCTTCCTTTATCCATCCTCAAGTGTTTACACTCATCTGTTCTCACATCTACATATGCTCAATCAACTCACATAATAGCCTTGTAGAGAGGACACCATGAATGAACACATAATAATATTATAAGTAATTTTTCATATTGAATTTGAATTAGTCAAACCTATAAAGACCACAAAAATAATCCTCATGGAGTATACAAAATTTACATATATATTATACATCAAGAAACATATAGACATCATTAAAACATGCATAAACATCCTTTTCAGGGCACTTGTAGAACACTATTGAATACATAATCAACTTTGAACCATCATAACTTTTATTTTACACACTTTCAAACCTTTAATTATATGTTTATATATTCACTTTTAGGTCTTCTACAAATTCACTTTTTACATCACCATCAAAATCATCATGGATCAAAAGTCATGGACAAAATATAGAGAACTATTTTTTCTCTCTATAAAATTAAAATATTCAAATGCCAACAATAAGAGTTAATCCTTACACACTATGTTATCATATCATTTCCTCACTGCTTTGATTAATCATACACAATTGATCTTATTATAAGGAGATATATTTTTATGTCGTTAAACAACTATCACTTTGACCACTTTGACTCTACTCATGTCATTAAATTAATATATACGAAAACATGTGAACCATTCTATCGTTATCCTTTACATTTTCTTAGTGTTAAACCTAAAACACTTATTACTATCTCAATTAATACACACCATTATATCAATCTATATAATTTATACCCAAAAAATGTCAGTTCCTCATTTGGCCCTGATCTTTATCTCTTACAAAATTGACTATGAGAACCATTTTAATCTTCCTATAAGGCTAATTTTGAACCTAAATAATTTTTTTACACTTAGACGCATGATATTACATTTTGACCATATGATCTCATCATATAGGAGAATATAACCATTTATCAATCTGGTCTTGAAAACTTTGCATGTAAAAGATATAATTCCATCAATCTTCTCACTCAAAGTTTTCTCCCATAGAGCCAACTATGCCTAGATCTGCCTAGAAGAGAAACTTTACACATACATATCTTTTGGTGTGCTTTATCTCATGACTTGAAACGTAACACATAGTAACTATGAACAAAAATAAATAAATCCATATGATAAAATTGTAAAAAAAAAATTCATATATGTGAAATATGACTACATCAAAATGCCTACTTCACTTTTCTTGGCACATGCAAACATTATAAAACTACCTGGGATCCAAACTATCCAATTGCATATCTTTTGTTTTTCTTAGTTTTATGACCTATGTTTTAGTGCATAAGATATTATCTAATAGGGTAGCTCATCCATATATCAATCTGATCCTAACACTTTCATATTTATGATATATTATGTCACCAAATTGCTTACTCAACTTTGTTTGAACATATTAAACATTGTCAAAATGCTTAGGAGCCCAACTTTGCACACAGATATCTTTAAATGCACTTCATTATATGAATTGAGACTTGAAAAATCGATAATTGGGGCTAATTTGATCACAAATATATGACCAAATCTCCCTAAGTCATCCACACATGGTAATTATGATGTTTCCAAACTACCTACTTAGATTTTCTACCATTAGACCCAAAATGTCTAGATGGAAACTATGGACTGCCAGATGAATTTTGCTTATGAAAAAAATCACTCTAGGTAACTTTAACATATGATATAACCTATTTCATACCCTAAAATCACAATACTTATCCTTAATCATCTCTGACTATGCCAAAACTAAAGATCAACCAAGCCTCCCTCAAACATACTATGACAAGCACATTGCACACTTTGTCATTATCAGTTAGACTATCAAGGCACTTCATACACTCACCTAAGCACCTCAATGACATTACCATGACATCATTTACAACTCTCTAATAATATTACTCTTTTTCATTGATGTCAATAACCATCATATATTAATATACATCTCACCTTCTTTCTCTCCCTTCAGGGACTCCCATAATAGGAACTTTCTCCCCCTTTGACATAATGACAATGTGGGAACCAAATAATCTTGAGGACATGAAAACACCACCAAAATTATAGGAAAAACTTATAAATATGGTATAAACTCTCCCTTACCTTTTGCCTACATCTTCTTCCCTTGACACCTTCCTCTTGCTACATGTCAACATTCTTATTCAATGAAGCACTGCAACCAATGAAGAAAAAATACAAAAAAAAATATATATATATATAAGAGGGACTCCACCCAATATTTATGAGAAATTTATTCTCCTAATCATCTTAATTTATTCACTTGATCATCTTCATATCTCATTGAACATATTAATAAGCCTCATACCTTAATTCAAAATGCAAACCACTTTTCTAGTAGAGCTTAAAACCCTATAATATAAAAAACAAATAGGGTTAAAAAACATCCTCCTAGTCAATGCCCATCTCTAAAACATATTACACACCTAGAGACAACCATCACACACTTTTTTACCAAGATTTAAGCTTCCATACCTTTGAGAAACTTAACTTCATATACCATAGATTTTTACTTGCAATAAGATAGATAAATTTGAGAGCACATATAAACCTCCAAAAATATCAAATATGATCATCAAGAGAAAACCACCTAGACCACTATATGAGCTAAAATATTATGGAAATTCCATTAATCTAATTAATCCACCTAAATACCCATTCTGACCTTGCACTATAGCTCCTTCACAAACCTCTAGAGCAAGCTCATGAACTTGGTGTTCCTCCTTATCTAATGACCTTATAATATCAATATAAGTGTATATATAGATTGGGATTATGATATTGAGAAAAAAAAATTCTTTTCCACAAGAAATATGTCTCTTAATAAGAATAGGAAGAGACATCGTACATCACAATGTCCTAAAACAGTGTGAAACTAGGAGTTGTCCACAACTCCTCATATTCCTTCTCCTCCTTGGTCATCTGATACTTATATTTATTCTTATTATTATTAGGCTTAAAATATCCAACATGATCATCCACTACAACATTCTTTTTCTATTCTATGATTGGGTTGATAATGCATGGAGATAACATAGATTCATAACATACCTTTTTATCTATAGAATCTTCATTTAAGCTTGGAACTTTATCATTAGGTATCAACAATTGGTTTTCTTTGAATTAAAATTTCTTAGAAATATAAATATGTTCACTTAGATCCATACTTACCTTAGAACTAGCCTCAACCAATATGTTGGTGTTATCTTTGAGTTTGGTCTCTTCATTCACAACATGAGCATATAACGAGAGCCATTGGCAGTATTCACCTTTTGTAGCATTCTCAACCATAAAAAATAGATTAATTGTACCTACAATCCCATCATGATGGATACTTAACACCATTAGCTTCCATTAACTTGCTTTCTTCTTTGTACTATAGGATCATGATTAAACATATTCTGAATTTATAGGTCGCTACTTACAGAATCTACCAGTGTGACTTCTCTATTCATAGTTATAGAAAATCATTCTCCTTTAAGTGAACTCAACATTTGATACCTAATATGGAAAAAATACTAAAAATTTTCCTATGTCATAAAAATGAAGACAAACTACTCCTTTTAAAGAAGACTCATCTTGCCTTTCCTTATTTGGAGAATGTTTAACAAAGTGTCCTTTATAAAGACAACTAAAATGCTCAACCTTGATCACACCTTTTGACTAATGACCCCCATCATAATTCAATAAAAAATCATTTATAATAGGTCTCTTACATTCTCTATATTTATGCCTAAATTGATTATAATTATATCAGTAACCATTAAAATTTACATACTTCATGGCATTTGGTTGTCTGATCTAATTTATCTCCATTCTTCTAGAACCTTAATTCCTTGTCTAACAATTTATCTTCAAAGTATGATTTTCTATGTTTACATTAGTGTTCATCTTGTCTTGAGTTTCATTCTATGTTTATTCTTTGTATCTAAGAACAATGTTACCACTTTCATGATTTGACCATGCAAAATATTGTCTAGATCACTTGAGATCTTTTCGAATTTCACAAATGACTTCACCTTACTATATTATCCTCTTTAACTCAGCTTTTGAAAACTCAATTTCAATTACATACCTTGAACACTCATATTATTTATACTTTAGGCTTGTGGAAAAAATTCCCAATTAACAACTGAGATCTTTGACCATATCTTCATGCTCTTTGGTGTCTTCATTCATTATTGCCTCAAATACACTGAATTGATCCTCATAATCCTTGAGTTTAGATTTCATCTTCTTCTCAATCTTCATTTCTTCAAGATCAATTATAATTTCAATCTCATAGTCCACCTCATCCTTATCATCATCTAAATCAATCCAAGTAGACCTTGTTTGATGTGAATAAATACCTTCCTCAACCATGAACATGGATTTATCTTCAATATGAGCGTCATCTTCATGGTCATACTTTGAGTCACTGATTTCGTTCTCATTTGATGAGCTGTAATATTCTTTGGTGTGTAGACTTTTATTGTCCTTGAAGTACTTCTTATTTTCAAACCTTCTAAATCCCTTTTTTCTTTTATCACACCAAAATGATCTCTTTCCATCATCATGCCCTTCATTGTCATTATTATTATAATTATGAGGGAAACTATTATAAATTATTTTTACCTCTCCATGATTGAAGCATTTGAGGGGTAGTTCACCCTTATACTTATCTAAATCCATTTTCAATTTCTTTGATATCAAAGCAATTAGTTCATCCTCATCTATATCAAAAATGTCATCCTTATTGGGTTTCTTACCTTTGAACTTCTTCTTTTAATTCATTTAAGTTTTGAAATTTGATTCCTTCTTTGGTGGTATGTCATCATTTACTCTCATCACAGAGGCAATAAGGGTGCCATGCAATTGATCCATCTTAAACTGAGTAAGATCATGACTTTTTTCTATAGTAGATACTTTTGGATCAAAATTGAGGGATAAAGACCTTAATACTTTTTGAACTATAGTATATTCTTCAAGGTTTTACCCAAGATCTATAATGATGTTCAAAATCTCATCAAATCTCTACCAATAGTATGCCCAAAAAAAATTCTTCCTTCATATTGAGACTTTTAAATTGCCTTTTGTGAGTCTAAAACATAGCAAGATTGACCTTTGAATCTCTTTCATAATTGATCTATATTTTATCGAATGTCTCTTTTGATATTTTTAATGGGTTACCTTAGTGAACTCAATCTCTATACGACCACAAATAATGACATTCATTGCTTTAGAATTATTCTTAAATAACTTATTTTTTGTAACACTAGATGGAGTAGTAGGAACAACATAACCATCCACAATAGATTGTCATACATTAAATCCTAGCGACATAATGTATGTCCTCATCCTTGCACTAAAAAAGTCAAAATTGGATCCATTGAACATTGGTGATTACTTAGTAGAGAAACCTCCCTGAATTTGATGACTACCTAGATTGTACCTTGGATCATGTTTGAGATATTAAGAATTTACTAAGTAACTTAGATATGATACAAATTGTTAGAGGTATAAGCTATTAAGAGGGAGGTATGAATCAGTGGTGAAAAATAATTCAATCCAATTTTCAAACCATTCAAACACTTAAAATTTTAATACAACCATTTATGAAGCATAAAATACGTTTATAGTAATGAACAGTAAAGAAAATGCAAGATCGTACACATAACACAAGCTCTATGTGGGAAACCCTCTTGGGGAATAATAACAACTATCATGTCTACAAACACTTCAATTACTTATCCTATAAGTTATTAAAAAATATAGATTGGTCAAGTCCTTTAGACAAAAATTTAGTGAAACAAAGGTTCCATAAGGAGCACCATCCTAAGATGATCAAGTCCTCCTAACCACCTTTGGTCAAGTGCTTTTGACCCAAAACCTTGATTAAGTCCTCCTGACCTAAGGACTTTAGTTAAACACTTATTTGATAAGGATCAACTACCCCTAAAGAAGATCAAGTCCTTAAGACCCTCCTTTTAAATAAACACATCCACCTTAGAATAGTGTATTCAACCCTTGATGATGTTTCTTATAATTTTATAAACCCTGCACAAACTCCCTATCTATCTCATACAAACCTTTAACATAAGCATGCCATAATATCTCTCCTTCTTCACTTAAATTGTCCTCATATGCACACTCAAACCTCTTCACAAATATTCAAACTATAATATCACTATTATGAAATCATAAATATGACCTATAGTTTATACACATAGTCAATAAATTTTTATGCTCATCAATTTATCCAATAGGCATACTACCTATCCTCTCTTCTTCGATTCAACACTCACTCTCTACCAACAAGCCTAGAAACCATCTCCTTTGGCTTCACTATATAGAGTCTTCATGATAAACAAGTTTTTTGTCAACTATTAGAATTTCATTAACTCTTAAGGATTATCTCACATCAAGACATTGTTCAATGTATTCCACATTGGTCAGCCATAGCATCCATGGGTGACCCTTAAGTAGCAACACATTTCAATTATTCCATACTATCCCTTATAGGTCTCATGGAGATCTATTCACCAATTTATAACTTAATCAAGCAATATAAGAACATAAGACAAAATTTATAATATATGGGCCCACTACTTATGTCCCCTTAGACATCATAAAGTTCTTACAGTCATCTTTGCTCACCTATGCATATGCTTAATTTACTCACATAGTGTCCTTATACATAGGACACCATGAATGAACACACAATCAACTTATTAATAATTATTCATACTAAATTTGAATTGGTAAAACCTACAAGCTTTCACCAAGGAGCATTCATTATCAGTTTCGAGTCTACACAGACACCAGCGTCGGTCAGGAGCGACCGACGTCGGTCACAGGCAGTTACAGAGACGCCGACGTCGACATAGGGTCGGCCGGCGGTGGTCACAGGCAAGCAGCAGGAACTGATGTCGGTTACCTGTGCGTCCAGAAAGTGATTTTCGTGGACAGAAGAGAGTGTTTGCATGATGAGTTTGAGTTGTAGTCTCAAGCTCACGTCTCTATTATTGGCATTACTATATTTAGAGCCCTTGTTCAAGTGGCTTAACTGCTTGTTGGGTGTACATGCTCAAGTCTCCTAATTCTATATGAAGAATTAGATCTTCCTAGCTTATCGTAGTTATTGTTGTAGAAAGTGAATTATTGTAATTCATTGTGTGTGAAGAATAGTACAGAATTGAATCAATCCAGGCTTGTTGGAGTTGATTGTTCTTGAGAGAGAGAGCTCTTGAGGAATAGAGATCTATTGAGATATCTATACATCTAGGAGAGGTGTGGAATAAAGAAGCTTTCTTCAATTGTATTCCTTTTGTAAAGAGTTTGTTAATACAATTTTTCAGGGTGTTTTCTTGTATCTCTTGTTCTTGCTATTATCATTCTAATTACTTGTCAATCTGATTTAATTCCGCGTTTATTGTTGTCACAATTGTAATCTATTTTTGTATTGATCCCCCAATAAGTGGTATCAGAGCCTTGGTTGCAGGTTCAGAGCTTGATATCCAATAAGCGGTATCAAAGTTCAGGTGCACTAACAGGTGGTTCAGATCTGTGTAGTGTGTATTGATTACAGGTTCTCACAGGAGTTTCTGCAGGGATTTCTATTTGAGTGGGAGAAGCAATGGCAGATGAAAGTAAATTGAGAATGGAAAAGTTTAATGGCAAAAATTACCAACATTGGAGAATGCAGATAGAGGATTATCTATATCAGAAAGATCTCTACTTACCGTTAGGTGGGGTTGCTAAGAAGCCCAAAGACATGGAGGATGAAGAATAGGAAGTTCTTGACAGAAAGGCTCTAGGGTCTATAAGACTGAGTCTAGCATCCACTGTGATATCCAATTTATCACAGGCAAAGTCCACGGTAGAGTTGATGACTACGTTAGCAAATTTGTATGAAAAACCCTCAGCTTCAAATAAGGTATATCTTATGAAGCAATTATTTAATTTGCATATGAATGAAGGTGGATCTGTTTCTACTCATCTGAATGATTTCAATGGTATTGTGAATCAATTAAATTCAGTGAATATAGTGTTTGATGATGAAATAAAAGCTCTTTTAATATTATGTTCTTTGCCTGAAAGCTGGCATGGCTTAGTAATGGCAGTAAGTAATACTGCATCTGCATCAAATATTTTGAAAGTAGAGGATGTTGTTAGTGTTATCTTGAATGAAGAAATACGCAGGAAAAGCATAGAAGAGACATCTGGGAACGCTTTAAGTTTTGAGAGCAGGGGAAGGCAGAAAGAGAAGAGCAAGAAAGGCAGATCAAGATCCAAATCAAAGGGGAAAGGCATATCTAAATCCAGAAATGGCAGGAGGCCACAATGCTGGAATTGTGGAAAGATGGGGCACATAAGCAGAGATTGTTGGTCAAAACCTAAGGAGGACAATCAGCACGAAGGAAAGGAAGAAGCCAAGATTGCAGGTATTGCACAAGATGCTTTAATTTTCTCTCTGCATAATAATATAGAATCTTGGGTATTAGATTCTGGTGCATCTTTTCATGCTACTCCTAATAGGGAATATTTCAGTGACTATATCCATGGAGATTTTGGAATAGTGTATCTAGGGGATGATGAGCCCTGTAAAATAATTGGCAAAGGTAAAGTACAGCTAAAGATGCAGAATAACAACACATGGGTGTTGAGAGATGTGATGCATGTTCTTAGCTTGAAGAGAAATTTGATTTCTACAGGAAAGTTAGGGGATGAGGGTTGTACAGTAACTCTCACAGCAGAATCTTGGAAGGTGACCAAGGGTGCACTTGTTATGGCCAGAGGTAAGAGAGAAGGTACTCTCTATTTGTGTAATTGTGTTACTAACAAATCTCCTTCTATATTATCTACTTCAGATGTGGATGCTAAATTGTGGCACTCAAGGCTTGGCCACATGAGTGAGAAGGGGATGTCAATTCTTAAGTCCAAAGGTATGCTTTCAGATTTAAAAGGCATAGATCTAGAGTTTTGTGAGCACTGTGTATTCGGAAAACAGAAAAGGGTTAGTTTTCTCAAGACTGGGTCTACTAAGAAGAGGCACAAGTTGGAGCTTGTTCACACAGACATGTGGGGACTGGCTCAGGTTGCTTCCATTGGAGGATCACAGTACTATGTATCTTTCATAGATGATGCTACAAGGAAGGTATGGATCTATTATATTAGAAAGAAATCTGATGTATTTGATACTTTTAAAGTATGGAAATCTATGGTTGAGAATGAAACAGGTAAAAGGCTAAAGTGCCTGAGATCAGACAATGGCGGTGAGTTCTGCAGTCATAAGTTCAGAGATTATTGTTACATGCATGGAATCTGTAGGCAAAGGATGGTTCCAAGGACACCTCAGCAGAATGGAATTGCTGAAAGGATGAACAAGACAATAATGGAGCGTGCAAGATGTATGAGATTGCATGCCGATTTGCCCTTACAGTTTTGGGCACAAGCTATTGACACTGCAGTATACCTGATTAACAGAGGACCCTCTACAACGCTGGATGGTGGTATTATAGAAGAGGCATGGACAGGTAAAAAAGTTAATCTCTCATATCTCAAAGTTTTTGGTTGTGAAGCCTTTGTGCACATAGATAAAGAAAATAGAAAGAAGCTTGATGCTAAGCCTATGAGGTGCACGTTTATTGGCTATGGCTCAGATGATTTTGGTTACAGATTATGGAATCTAGAAACTAACAAGGTAATCAAGAGCCGTGATGTTGTTTTCAATGAAAGAGTAATGTATTGTGATCAACTAAGGAAGTTGAATCAATTTGAGCAGAGCAATGATAAATTGGATGAGGTGAAAGTCCAATATGAGCTCACGGGATAAAGAAATAATCACTTTCAGGAAAACACAGAGACCGACGTCGGTAGTGTAGGAACCAGCGTCGGTAGAGCAGAAACTGGCATTGGCCATACAGAGACCGACATCGGTCGTACAGGTACTGAGGTCAGTCAGGCAGAGCCGACGTCGGCCAGTAACAGGTCCGCAAGTGACCGAGGTTGGTCACTGTCAGAGAATTTGGGTGGACAGCGTGTTGTGGACGAGTCTCAGACACCCATCAGGAGGTCAGAAAGGGTGAGTAAACCTCTAATTAGATATTCTCCTTCTTTATTTTATCTATTGCTAACTGATGGTAGAGAACCAGAGAGTTTTGAAGAAGCAATACAGGTGGAGTCCAAGAGTCAGTGGGAGCGTGGCATGGTTGAGGAGTTGGAGTCCTTAAGAGAGAACCAAACATGGGATTTGGTTGAATTGCCAGCTGGTAAGAAAACACTAAAGAATAGATGGACCTATAGGTTGAAGGAAGGCGAGAATGGACAGATGAGATACAAGGCCAGATTAGTGGTAAAAGGATTTGCACAAAAGCCAGGTATTGACTTTGGTGAGATTTTTTCTCCTATTGTTAAAATGACTTCAATAAGGGTTGTATTGTCTTTGGTTGCTTTTGAGGATTTGCATCTTGAGCAGCTAGATGTTAAGAAAACATTTCTTCATGGAGATTTGGATGAGGAAATCTATATGGAACAGCCAGAAGGATTCGAGGTCAAGGTTAAGGAGAAGTTTGTGTGCAAGTTGAAGAAAAGCTTGTATGGCCTCAAGCAAGCTCCTAGGCAATGGTACTTAAAATTTGACAGGTTTATGACTGAGCATGGCTACAGTGGGTGTCAATCAGACCATTGTGTGTATTTCAAGAGATTTGATAATGGTAGATATATTATTCTATTGTTGTATGTAGATGATATGTTGGTTGCAGGATCTCACATGCAGGATATCTCTGAGCTTAAGGTAAAATTAGCTCAAATGTTTGCTATGAAGGATTTGGGAGTAGCAAAGAAAATCCTTGGTATGAGCATTAAGAGAGACAGGAAAAATCACAGGTTGATATTGTCTCAAGAAGACTATGTGGACAAGGTGTTGAAATGGTTCAATATGCAGGATGCTAAACCGGTAAGCACACCTTTGGCTGGACATTTTAAGTTGAGCAAAGAACAATGTCCTAATTCATATGATGACATAGAGTACATGAGTAAGGTTCCATATTCTTCTGTGGTAGGAAGTTTGATGTATGCAATGGTGTGTACTAGACCGGATATTGCCCAAGCAGTGGGAGTTGTAAGTATATGGCCAATCCAGGTAAGGAACATTGGAAAGCAGTTCAGTGGATCCTTAGATATCTGAGAGGAACCAGCAGTAAGCACTTATGCTATGGAGGTTCAGATACTTCTCTACATGGTTATGTAGATTCAGATATGGTAGGTGATTTGGATGGCAGGAGGAGTACTACAGGTTATGTTTTCACTGTAGGTGGAATGGCGGTTAGCTGGATATCTAAGTTGCAGAAGGTTATTGCCTTGTCAACTACAGAAGCAGAGTATATTGCAGCCACAGAAGCTAGCAAGGAGATGATATGGATGAAACGGTTCATGGATGAGCTTGGTAGGGAGCATGAGCGTTGCAGATTGTATAGTGACAGTTAGAGTGAAATCCATTTGGCTAAGAATTCAGCCTTTCATTCAAGAACAAAGAACATACAGCTAAGGTACCACTTCATACGACAGGTATTGGAAGATGGTGAGTTGAAGCTGGAGAAGACCATACAGATAGGAATCCTGCTGATATGTTAACCAAGCCATTTACAAAGGAGAAGTTGAATCTTCATTCAACTTCTGTTGGTCTTCATGATTGAGTTGAAGATGGAGGAGCTAGAATATGTTGCTGTACAGGTACTGGTGCAGCTATTTATCTCCAAGTGGGAGATTTTTAGGGTGTGGAGCTAAAAGCTTCATCAAGGAGCATTCATTAGCAGTTTTGGGTCTACACAGACACCGGCGTCAGTCAGGAGCGACTGACGTCGGTCACAGGCAATTACAGAGATGTCGACGTCGGCATAGGGTCGGTCGGTGGCAGTCATAGGAAAGCAGCAGGAACCGACATCGGTTACCTGTGCATCCAGAAAGCGATTTCCATGGACAGAACAGAGTGTTTGCATGATGAGTTTCAGTTGTAGTCTCAAGCTCACGTCTCTATTATTGGCATTACTATTTTTAGAGCCCTTGTTTAAGTGGCTTAATTTCTTGTTGGGTGTACATGCTCAAGTCTCCTAATTCTATATGAAGAATTAGATCTTCCTAGCTTATCGTAGTTATTGTTGTAGAAAGTGAATTATTGTAATTCATTGTGTGTGAAGAACAGTACAGAATTGAATCAATCCAGGCTTGTTGGAGTTGATTGTTCTTGAGAGAGAGAGCTCTTGAGGAATAGAGATCTATTGAGAGATCTATACATCTAGGAGAGGTGTGGAAGAAAGAAGCTTTCTTCAATTGTATTCCTTTTGTAAAGAGTTTGTTAATACAAGTTTTTAGGGTGTTTTCTTGTATCTCTTGTTCTTACTATTATCATTCTAATTACTTGTCAATCTGATTTAATTCTGCGTTTATTGTTGTCACAATTGTAATCTATTGTTGGATTGATCCCCCAACACTATTCACCAATTTATAACTTAATCAAGAAATATAAGAACATAAGACAAAATTTATAATACATGGGCCCACTACTTATGTCCCCTTAGACATCATAAAGTTCTTACAGTCATCTTTGCTCACCTATGCATATGCTTAATTTACTCACATAGTGTCCTTGTACATAGGACACCATGAATGAACACACAATCAACTTATTAATAATTATTCATACTAAATATGAATTGGTAAAACCTACAAACACCACATAGATCATCCTCATGGAGTATAAAATACTCACTAGTAAATAAGACATCATGAAACATCTAGACATCATAAAAACAAGCACAAACTTGCTTCCTAGGTCACATGCATAACACAATTGAATACATAGTCAACTTTGAACGTTCTTAACATTGACTTCAATTCATTTCATAAATTAAAATCTATATTTATAGATGTGTCTTGGATTCCTATAAAAATTTTCTATTTACAACACTATTAAATATATCTTGGATCAAAATTTATGGAAAAAATAAATAGCATTGGTTTTTCTGATTGCAAAATTTATTTATTCAAATGACAACAGTCACAATTAAACCTCGAACACTATATTATCATATTGTGTCCTTATTTATTATATTAATCATGCAACATTGATATTATTATAAGGATATTAAATTTTAACATCATTAAACAACTATTAGTTTGACCACTTTTACTCCACTCACACGATTAGATCAACTTGTATGAATACATGCAAAAAGTTTGATCCTTATCGTTTATCTTTACTCAGAGTTAAACCTTTAACAATTCTTACCATATCAATCAATATGAACCATTATATCAATTTGTATGGTCATCTCACATAAACCATTAGATCTTTATTTGGTCTTAATATTTATCTCTTCTAAAATTGACCAAGTATGGGAAACATTGCAATATGCTTGGAAGGCTATCTTTGGACCTTAATAACATTTTCTGCACTTAGACGCATGATCTAAAATTTGGCCATATGATATCCTCATATAGGAGAATCAAAACATATATTAATATTCTCTAGGAAACTTTTTGTGTGTAATATATAATTTCATTAATCTACTCACACAATTTTTTTTGCCATACAACCAACTATGCCTAGAACTACCTGGATGGCCAACATTGCACATGCATATATTTTTATGCACTTCATCGCATGACCTGAAGCTTAGAAAATAATAAATAGGCATGAAATTTAGAAAAATATATGATAAAATCATTATATAATTTACACATGTGTTAAATATTACTAGATCAAAATTCCAAATTAGCTTTTCTTGCCAAATGCAAATTGGGTTGAGTATGGGAAAACACTGTCAAAGTGCCTAGGAGCCTAAGTTTGCACTTGTATATATTTTGCTACACATATTTTCATGACATAAGATTTATATCTTAATATATTATCTTACAGGTTAATTCATCAATATATCAAGCTAATCCAAAAATGTTCATACGTGGAAGATATGACATCACCAAACTACTTACTTGACTCTATTTGAACATATAAAACACTATCAAAATGCTTGGGAGCCTTTCTTTGAACACACATATCTTTGGCTAAACTTCATTACATGATTTGTGACTTGGACCATAGAAACTTGGGATTAATTTTATCACAACCATATGATCAACTCTCCCTAACTCATCCACACATGGAAATTATGATGTTATCAAACTACCTACTCAGATTTTCTACCATTGGACCCAAAATGTCTAGATGTAAACTATGGAAAATTAGATGAATTAACATTATGTAAAAACATATATTTAATCATAATTTAACTTTGATATAACCTATTTCACATTCTAAAATCACCATACTCATCCCTAATCATTTTTTACAATGCCAAAATTGAAGATCAACCAAGCCTCTTTCAAACATACCATTACAAACACATTGTACACTTTCTCATTATCACTTAAAATATCAAGGAACTTCATCCACTCACATGGAAACCTCCATTACATCACCATGACATAATTAAAAACTCTCCAATAATTCCTCCCTTAATTAGACTTATAGAGTTTGGGGTTTTTCCATTACCATGTTATTGCAATGTTTCATAGGCTTCACTATATGTGATATTTTTTATCTTATAAGAAAAGGTATACATTATTTTATATGATAACCTCCATTAAATAATAATCATATATAACATTCATAAGGGTAGATAATTATGTTTTCTCTTTCCTATGATAAAATTGTAAAGCAAACCAATTAGATCAATGAACTACCCAAATTGTTAAAAAATGTATTTCCTAATTATTTAAATCTATTAATTGAATTAGGTGACAAATTGAGATACCATTGATATTCAAATACATTTAAGGTGAATGTAAACTATTATAATAGGTTTATATAAAACCATTAGAAATAATCTAATACATAACTAACAATGTGAAATATGAGTGGAATTAAAATGCCTACATGATCACAGACTAAACAAAACTATTCTTTAGTTAAAAATGGATTCATTATGAAAAATAATGCAATGATAATAAATAAATAACATTAAATATTATTATACATGGTTAAATGTATTTAGATGAATAGATCATTCAATATGCACAAAAAAATGATCTTTATATTAATCTTTATCATATTGGAATTCTTTTATAATATGTGTGCTATATATAGATATTTTACAAGCATTCTCAATTCATATTATAATCCCTTGAAAAACCTTGAAATGATTTCAAATGTGTGAATTAGTCTTCACATTTTGAAAAACCTTGAAATGATTTCAAATGTTGAATGCATAAGAAAAAAGATATAATAGACAAAATAATACATGTCACATACATGTTCACAAATTATTGTCTATGATTTGTAATCCTTCTTTACTACCAATAATTTGTTTGACTTAAATATTTATCCTGTCCCTATATAAATTTGTAATAAGTATGCTGGATGTTGAATATGGAAAATCTTACTTATTTGAATAACTAGACTAGAACCATAAGTTGTTATAATTAATCAAGGTGTTTTTTACTAGTTTTCATCTCTTGGTCACTACGTAACTACCTTATGAGTGTTCAATATATTAACATAAATGGGTGGATATATTTTAAGGGTTTTCAATCAACTTAGCCTTTTTCACAATGTTCAAGGGCTTCCTACTACAATAAACTTCCAAAAATACAAAATTGGAATGTGTACATTACCTAAAATGAAGGTAGTGGCATGGACTACATTTTACAAGGTGGAAAAGACTACGAAGACATTTTTTCTTGAGAGGATAAAAAATAATATGTTACTTCAAAACATGTTTTTGGATGCATTTTTAATAGTTAAGGTGCAGGCTATATAATTGTAGCAATATTTTTCCAGTAGAGTACCTATTAGAGATTATTTATAGGAATACATTGAGGCTTTTGGATGATATATGCAATAAAGTTTTCCAAATGAGACATGCCTTTTCTGAATAATGTCCCATCCAAGATACCTTCCCTAACCATACTAATTCTATTTAGTAGTGGCACTTGGGACTAAAACAAAATTTAGATGTCTTCATATTTTGTCATTAGGATCATACCATACACATTAGATAATTTGATTTGAATTTATTGGATTAAATCCTCCATATTATCTGTGTGCATCCTCATTTGAATACTATAAAATGTATTTCATATCATTTTATTTTGCCAAATTTGCATCTTTGACATGACATTATATCTAGATTCAATTGACTTATTGAGTCTAATTTCTAATGCATCTGAGGTGGGAAAATGGTCTTCTGTATTAGAATTGGATTTATTAACCCTTGTGAAATTTATTTTGGCCTCCATTTATGTGTTAAAAAATAACTATACTATTCAAGAATGCTTTTTTCCATGTTATGAGATTTGTGCAAAACAATATCAAGGACTTTTTCATATTACTCAAGGCTTAAAAAATAGGCTGTTATCTCAACCTTGATATTTTACCCTTATATGAGAAGTTTTTTTAAAATTTTGTGTAAAAATCAAATATTTTTTGATTTGAGAGAGAAAAGTTGTGAACTAATTATATTATAAAATAACCTAGTCACTTAGGAATTGAGTGACCATTGTTATGTTGCATCAATAAAACCATGATATTTAGTGAGGTAGATGTTGAAATATACATTCTCCTTCATGAGTTTTATCACCTCCTACTCCAATTATGACACCTTATGCATGATGGATTCCTAAAAATTAGATACTCCCTCAATTTACTTAGATAAAGATATCTATGAAACATCAACTAATCCTTCTTAAATTGATGTATCGAAGGCCAAATTTGAATTTATAGTCATCATAATCACTTTATTTATTTATGCCATGGGTATATAAAATGTTTGATGACACATAGATGGTGTAAACATTTCTCATAACCATTAGCTTGAGATTTTGAGCATGTGAAGTTATGCGTCCTCCTACACACCCACAGGTATAATCTAAACATTGAGATGTGGATGATAGGTGTTGGGTATCAGGTATCCACACAATCTTGGTATCCCATGATATATAATTAATTGAGATTTATTGTCTATCCTTGAGATTTTTTATTACTTTCTCTTTAACATTTATCTTTACCTTAGATTTGGAATCTACTTCAACCTTATTCCTAGCATCTTGTTCTAGGACATGTTTCTTTCTTTCACCTCTTTAGTGCATAATGATTATTTTTCCTTATCTTATTATTGAACATATATTTTTTCCTATACTACACTTTATTCTTTTATGCTTCCTCCATTTATTGATTTTCTTCCTCCTCTTGCTTCCGCATATATTCTTATTCTTCCTTATTTTTCATAATTTTTTATTTTCTCCCTTATATTTATTTGTCTTTCCCCTACTATCATCTTATTTATTTTTATTATGCTCCTCATCCTTCGTAACCTTGTGTTTTTCCCCTTACCTCTTCTTCTTCCTCTTTGATTTTAACATTTTATTCACAACCACCTAATACACCTTTGTTTCTTCTTGATACACTATGGTAGCTTGTTATTTTGTTGTGATATCTGTTTGTTCAATTGTCTACTTGGGTTACAATTGAGTTTTGTCTTTTGGATCCTACATAGGAGTTGGTGAATGAAATAGTGATTATGAATCATATGACAAGGTTGATTCAACCATATTGATTTTACATGTTGTTACCTTTTTCCTAAATAATGTTAGAGTCAGATTCTTATTAAATATCCTAAAAGATCAAACTATCTCATAAGTTTTTTATTTCATCACTGGGATTGTTACATTTTAACTTACAGTAGTGGATCTATGAAGAAAATAATTCATTCATTGAATTTTTGGGACACTCTAAACACTAAATGCCTCCTTTGCCTATGCACCAAAGTTGGTGTGGGTTTTCCTATAAAGGTGAGTGTTATACCTACACATGAGAATATATCATAAATAGATATAAATGGAAGAGATCATATTGAATGTGTTTATGCATTGATTCCTACCCCAAATTATCTACTACTGTTTATAGAGGAGGTTGGGTTATATCAACCAAAAAATATTTTTGTACTCTATCTTACAGTTGGAAAATCCATATTTCTTTCAAAAATAAAAATTATTTTCCTGATTCTTTATGATTGATGTCATTGCCTATGTCTACTAGAATTAACTATAATAATTCCTCTTCCTAAATTAACAACTATATAAGGTTGAATTCTATAGTAATATTTATGACATACTTATTAAATAACCATTATTTGATGTTTTAGGTCCTCTTTTTTGGTGGTGGTGGTGAGGATCACTGCATTAGTGCCTTCTAATTTTCCTTATACTTATATGATCGATCTGAATTTGTTAATTATATTGCATGTGCTTTTGGTTTGGAATATGTAGGAAAGGGATATTGTGAACCAAAAAGAATATACCATAGGGGTTATATTGATATAGAAGCTAGGGATTTATGTCACAATAGCCTTAGTATCTACTATGGTAATAAGGTCATTTGAGTGATTTTTACTTTATATAGCTTATGAAATCATATCATATAATGTTTTCAGAGAAGCATACTGTCATAGATACTATATAATGTCATTGGGTATGCCAGGGTGTGGGGTGATTAGGGCTTAGACATCAAGCCACCATTAGTTAAACCTATATAAATTATTTTAGTAGTTCCTTATTTTATATGAGGAAAAGTTATATAATGTAATCATAGACCAAAAACATTCATCTTAGTTGAATGGACCATATAGCAACTTTTAATGTGTAAAATAGACCTTCAAGACCAAAAATAGGTATTAAAACACTTGTAATGTCCTAATGAGGACCTTATCAATATTTGGTGTGAGATAAAAATCCAAAACTAGTAGGAAATTAAAGTTCTCATGCATATTGATCATTATGTAGGTAATGTCATTAATGCCTTTTTTTTCCCATCATGCACTTTGGTGGATAGATAAAACCATTTGGTAATTCACTAAGAGAGAATATGCATTGACATGTACTCCACCATGTCAATAGATATCACCTTGGATGCCATATTATAGTTCTCTATTAGATCTAAATGAATTTGGGGAGCCTTGGTTTTGTAGGACATAAGAAATGTTTCCTAGTTTAGAGTCTTGTTACTCACTACATGCTTTAAGGGTTGATGAAAATGGAAACATTTTTATGAGATATGGATTATATCTAATAAATAGTGTGACCATCACCTCATCCAAGCTCATGAAATTATGAAGCTTTTTTGATTCACCCAGTATCAAAACCTCATAGAAGGTGTTAGATTTTTAGGGATCTTATTTGTGCGTGTATAGATTGGTCATCGCTGAGAATATTATCTTCTATGGCATCGATGGAGTCAAATGGTTCTAAATCATGATATCTAGTTTATTTGAGTGACAAACCATCCCTATTTAATCATTTTATGCATCTTTGACATGGATTAAAATTTGTGCATGATCTATGTTATTTATTTTAAAAATATTAGAAATTTATATTTGGATATAGCATCACTACCAAAAATTATGTGTAAAATCAAATAAATTAGATGTATGTCATTGATGTATTTGAATAAGAATAGTTTTTAATTTAATTATGCTCTTTTCTCTCCATTGTTATATATATATATATATATATATCTGTGTCTGTGTGGGTGTGTGTGTCTATATATATATATAAATATATATGTGTGTGTGTGTGTGTGTGTGTGTGTGTGTGTGTGTGTGTATGTATATGTACATATACATATACATATGTATATATATCTGTGTGTGTGTGTGTGCATACATACATGCATACATGCATACATACATACATACATACATACATACATACATACATACATACATACATACATACATACATATATATATATATATATATATATATATATATATATATATATATATATATATATATATATATATATATATTACTTTACCAACACACACAAACCTAAAAAAAACATGAATATAATAAATTAATGAAAAGTCCTTACTACATGGTGATAGTCAACACCCTCTGTCAAAATTATGTGAGAACTAAGATATATTATTAATAGTAAGGCTTAATCCTAAATCTATTTACACATTTGAGTAGAATGGTTCCCTAAATGTCTTTCAGTATAATTTTTACTTGATGTGAAACATCGTGAATGAATTAAGTTCCATTTCATCTAATATACAAATTACCCAAAAATGCTGTAAATTTTTTATCATATAGTATCACCATTTATTCTAGATAGAATTATTTTGATCATAGGTTGAAATAATTCCATGCTTTTTGACATAGCTTGTTAAATTTGTATGCCCACTATTCCCTCTACCTTTTTCATCCATTTTTTTAAATCCATCAACCATGCCTATAGAGAATATCGATTCCCTAGTCTTATGATAATTTCAATGTTTAGACTATGAACTATTTAACCCATGGGCATTAATTATTCAAGTCCATAGAAAAAGATGAAATAACATGAAACCAATTTCATGATTTTAATTTTTATTGTACAAATACATGGTCACATCAATTTAATCATTCTAATCATCTCTTCAAACATTTCATATCTTGGTGAGCATCTTGTTAAGAACATTCTTTCATTATTTCGCTTGTTCATTTGCTTGTAGATGATATGTTATGATTTTATGGTGTGATATCATAAAATATTAAAATATATTCTTGATGGTTTTATTAAAAAAAATGTGCCTATATCCCTTAGTAGTTTGATTAGACACCCAAATCTAGTTACAATATTTTCATACAAAACTTGTTTGTATCCTTAACTTTATCCCATGATGTCACAGTAGATTCTACCCATTTAGTGAAGCAGTATATTGAAATAAATATTTACATATAATTAATACACTTAATAGGTTAATTTATTGACCCTAAAATATTTATTCTCCATTTTTCAAATGATTACTTTGCTAGTGTAAGATCTAATTACATCTCATCTATCTGATTAGGCTTACTCATCCTTTGGAAGACATTGTAGTGTTTTATGACTCAGTGTGCATATTTAAACATATTATGCCACCATAAATCACTTTGGATTATATTCATTATATAAATGAATCTTAAAAAATGTCCACCTATGATTATTTGATGTGCCTACTCAATAATTTGAGTTCACTCATGCTTCAAAACCACTCTACGTAGTACATTATCTTTTCCCATATTGTATATAAACCTGTTAATAATGCTGAATGAAATGGATCTTTTAATAAATTGATTTTAATCTTGTTATATATCTTGTGAAAGAAATATAACTTATTCCAAATAATGTCTTATGGCTTCCATGTTGTAAGGAATCATAGAAATTAGAAACAAATGTGCATATGGTAACCTAGCATGCAATTCTTCTAGTTCTTCTCCATTGTGTATTCATATTAGATGATTTTTATGAACATTTTACCTTCTTATCTTGACAGTGATCCTCAATTGAAACTCATAAAATAACATCAACCAATGAGATATTCTTCCCCATAACATAGGCTTATTTTTTACATATAATAAGTTTAATGATTATTGTTGAATTTAAATGGAATTTTAAGAAGGTAATTTATAAATTATTAGATTATAAATACCACTACAAAATATTCATTTTTCATATGTATATAATTTTCTATGCATTTGATAGTTTTTGACTTATGAAGTGGATTAGATGGTCTAATCCTTCCTATCCTAGTTGTGTGGTAAAACCTTTACCATAGTTTCTAAATCATCTACATGAACATGTAATGGTTTTCTCTACTAATAAAATACCAAAATGGGCACTATGATGAACCTTTGGTTAAGATACATGAATGTTGTTTGCACTTATTTATCTACTCAAACCTTCTATCTTTTCATAGTAACGTCTCCATTAGGGTAAATATAGTTTCATAGGATTGTATGAATTTTATATAGTATCATATATGACCCAAGAATGATTTCATCACTATATATCTTGTGGGAGGTGGCATGCCAAAAAATATTATGATTTTGGGCTCACAAAACAAGTTTCCATACATGCATACTATGCATCACAATAGGACACCAAAAAACATGAATTAAAGGTGTGTATTCAGGTATAGTGTAGTTCAAAAAGGTTAAGATCATTCAAAAATAATTCATAGCTTAGACAAGTGCTCCATGACAAAGTCAAAGACAACCAAATCATCTAGGTAGACTTCAATCGAATCATGGATGAATTATTTAAAGGTAGTGAACACCACCCTAAACAACATAGTCAGATCATTCTTTAATCCAAGAAACATTAACTTATATGAAAAATATCCCCACTCTATTAAAAATTCTATTTTGGAATTATCTTTAATTATGATTAGAATTTGGTGGTACCCGCTAAAACCATCCATAAAAAAGTACATTTCAAGTCTTGTAAATGACTATAAGACTTAGTCTATGAATGGAATTGGATAATGATCATGTATATAAGAGTCATTTTGTACACAGTAATCAATGCATACTCTAATTTCCCCAAACTTATTATTTTTCATGACCATTGAACTAACACAATTTTCCTTTTCTATTGGATACATAAAACATGCATATTTCGTGTGATCTAGTTCAACCTTTACTTTAAAATTCATGTTTGTGTTTAACCTATATGATCACTTTTCCATAGGCCATGCACACTCTATTATTTTTATTTAAATTTATTCAAGAGAAGGGTCTGCTCCTTTCAATTTCATAAAATTCATTAAAAATACATCTTGGTAATCTCATAATAATCACAATGCTTCTTAAGTCTCATTTTATGTCTAGTCAAAGTCATAAATTTTGGCACTGGTTTTATCCCAATAGTTCCTAAATACTTATTTAAGGGATCATATTATATGGTTTTACACTTAAAATAAAATATTTCACTCTTTTATGTCTTTATTTATCTGGGATATTAAGATTTTTTAACTATTGATAGTTATAATTATTCTACAACTAGTTTTAGGCTCCTCCTTTCTTCATACCGGTTCAAAAAATTGATTAAAATATATATCCTAATCACTATTAGTGGACTATGTTAATTATTCATTATCTATTATCCTATTACAATGTTTGACAAAAGAATGCTTCTTCTTTTTTATTTCTTTGTAATTTCGATAATTACATTCAAATCTCTAGTTACATATCGCTATGAAGATGACTCTATCACACTAATTAAGTATTATACATGCACACAACATATAAATATTTGTATATTTTAAAAAATATTATGCACTAGAGTATTTTCATTCTCAAAAACAAGATACTAAATGAAATCCTACTATACCTACAACCAATCTATTATATCTCATCTGCATTCCTAGTCCATTAGGGTTATATTTTATACTCACCTTGTACCATCCATTTATTCCATACATATATGGTGAATCTATCTCCTTAGGAATTAGGTATGGCTTTTGGTCTACTTTATTAAGGGGTATAATGATTATTTTATCTCTGTAGTGGACTTTCATCTAGTTATGCATTATATTAATGGTCATCTAACCATCATAAGAACAATTCTTAATAATTAGCATAGGGTAGTGTTCATCATTAGTCTTCATGTCAAACACTTCAAAAAATCACCTCACATGCATAGCTAAACCACTTTTATTTCCACATTTTCCAATCATCTAATAGGCTCTACCCTACCATATTATATAAGATATAGTGTTATTGGATTGCATATAATTATTTGTCATGTAATAAATCTTTAGGAATATTGAGGAATCACATTAACTATGCTTACAAAATAAAATTGAAAATTGGGTACTTCATATCTTGAAAGATAACTATCCATGTGGGAATCAACATGATAGGGATTATTAGTCTTTATATACAAAACCACCTTGTAAGTATGTTGTTGACCTCACTATGAATAATTTAACATGTCATGAAAAATATTTTATAGTATTATGTGAGATATCCTCATTTCATAGAGTTCTTATTTTTTTTTAAATATTAGTCAAGGTAGTTACAACTCCCTATTGCATCTTTTTATAAACAATTTACCCATACATATATGTATCTATGATTATTGCATTGTCCTCTAATGCAACATATTATTAAATGTTATAAAGAACATAGGTTTCTTGGTACATTAAGATTTTTTCTATTGAAGGGTCAGGATTCTTATCTAGTTGAATGCTTACAATTATCTAATATTATGGAATTTATAAAGGTAGTCCATGTTATGAATACTATTTACTTTTAACTATTATCATGAATACATTCTCCCTAGGGTGTCAATTTATCATTTTTACATTTTATACAGGTGTCTCTTTCATCTTATCCTATAACCTAGATAATATTTGATATGGTGTTGTTTTTAAACTCTGAAAAAGATTCAATAAATTTAACTTCAAGGGTTAGTCAAATATTTTCATGCAAAGTGATTATATTTGCCACATAGATATTACTAAATTAGTTGATGAGTTTATCAGTTATCATTATCATAACCTCCTTGATATCCACCATGAAATGACCATATGTATCATCCTATATTTTTATGGAGACTCCAACCTTGAAATTTTTTCCCATTAAATCCTCATTTATTTTATTACTGAGTATAATATCCTCGATACTAAAATTAAGGGGATGATAGAGAGAAATTTGATTGTTTTGGCTAGGGAATCATAGTATTCCAGGATTACTGTTACTAATATTATGGTGATGATAGTGTCCATCATAATAGGCCCTCAATAAGGACATCCACCTAAGAACAACTTGTGTCACACCTAACATATCTACCTTCAATCATGGGATTATATGCTCCATTAAGGTATTTATTATGCTATAACCATGAAAAAAATCTTAGTTATGTGTCTTTTTAGTTCCTATAGAGCCTATAATATCTTATCAGCATGATTTTATGACTTAGAAGCATTACAACATAGACTTTAAGGTCTTTTATTGTATTGTTTTAGTAGATGACATTTGGATGTTGCATGTCCTACTACCCTACATATGTAATAGAAAATTATTTTTATTTTAGGGTAATCATTCCTATGATGTCCTTTTTAACCTCACTCCATACATCATAGGCTTAATTTGTGTTTATTATTTTATTGAAACTCATTCATTATTTTCATGAAATTATCTCTCTTCATCTCAAATTTAACATCAATTGAAGGAGCATCTCCATTGGCCTCAATTTGGTCTACCTAAAATTTAGTTACTTGTGTCTTAGACTTAGTAAGAAAATGTGATTACATAATGGGAAACTTAATCCTTGATCATAGTCCCTCTAAAAACCAAGTAGTTTTATATTTATATTCTAAAATGAAATTGACTTTGTTCATTACATATTAGAATATGTGATCGTAATGCCATAATGATTCTCTACTTCTCCATTGAATCTCTTTAATAACGTAAAGGATATGGCTAGTGCTCTTCTTAATTTTGAATTTTGTAATTAATTAATCCTCAACATGTTAAATACATAAGGAAGAAACATCCATTTTGTTTAGTAACTTCTAAACTTGTCATGTTCAGACCTGAACAAGATCACACTTTTTCACATCCTCAGTGGTCCCCATTCGCGCCCCCCCCCCCCCCCCCCCCCCCCCCCAACATTAACTTTCCATTTCATGTCAAGGTTAGCATATATTGTTAAGGGTTAGAAGACACATCATATGTTGTCAAAGCAATGAAAATTCATGTGTTCAAATACATGATTCTAAAACTTGTAACTACTATTGGTTTCTATGAAATAGCCTTTACCCATATCTTAAAATCATAGTGAAATAAAATGAAACCTCTTATATCTTATAATTTTCTATGGTTTTCCAAGTTTCCACACTATGTTTACAAAATTTATCCATAAGTTCATCAAACCAATTATACCTTTCCTAGCCTATGCACACTTTTCTCCTTTCTAATGATAAAATTGGATTGGGGATCTGTAATGGTGAAATGAATGATTTTTGTCTTTTAATATTTTTTTTTGTAACCTCAAACCTTTTACAACCCAAGGATTTTCATAACTTCCTCCATAGAATATTATTTACCTAGTTTAAACAATATCCTTCTTTGTAATTATGATCTATTACTATTCCCTAACTACTCAAATACTAGTATAATTTCTTATTTATCCTTATTTTATCACATGTCCTCTATATCCCAATATTTGTCCTTTTTTTTCTTAGGCCATTTCATGCTACACAATGCATAATATACAAATTATATAATTTCTATAAATTATATAGCTTTTATATATGATTCCCTATCTTCTACATCCTCTATTTCACTTTTAGTCCTATTAGAAGTTACATTTATGTTATCATATTTATTATACATTATTTGTTCTCATGTATCTATTTCCAATCCTATAATTTTATTCCCACTCTAATTCTATGTGTCCTCTGTATTACAGGTTTAGGTTCAAGTTCCTCTACTTAGCTCTTCATCATTTACTCATACACGAAATGCACACCCATAATGACTAAAACTACTAATCTATGTTGATATGGGTAAGAATCATGGCCATTTTAATAAAAGGTAGGAAGTCAGTGGTAGACTTTAATAAAATCTAGTCATTTAGGTAGAAAACCCATTAATCTAGGTAGACTTCAATAAAATCATGGATGAATTCTTAAGGGAAGTGACCATCATGATAGATAACATATTCAAATCAGTTTTTAACAAAAGAAACATTAACTTATATACAAAATATACCGAATCCATTAAAAATATTTATTTCAATTTATCTTATATTGTGACTAGAATTTGGTGGTACCTACTAAACCCTTCCATGAAATAGTACACTTCATGTTCTATGACTGACTATAAGATTTCATTTGTGTATGAAATTGGAGAATGATCATTTATATAAGAAACATTCTATACAAGTTAATCCGCACATACTTTGACTTAACCTAACTTATTAGGTTTCACTTCCATTGGACTAATCCAATATTCCTTTTCCATTGGATATATAATGCATGCATCTTTCATGAAATCCATTTTATCCTTTATTTTCAACTTCATGATTGTGTTTAACCTATATGGCTGCTTTTTAGTAAGTCATGGAAACTCCTTTAGTTATATTTTAATTTATCATAGAGAATGGTTTACTCATTTAACTTATATAAACTTCATTCAAAATAAATCTTGGTAATCTCACAATAATTACAATGTTTCTTAATTTTGATTCTTTATCTCATAGTCATTGAAAGCCATAACTTTTAGCATTGGTCTTGTCCCAATATCTCCTAATAACATATTTAAAGGATCCTAATATATGTTTTTGGAATCACTTCACATAGAATCTTTCACTATTTTAAGTCATTCTTGTTCTTAAATATTAAGCTTTTAAAACTATTGATATTCATTATTATTCTATGACTATTTTTGGGCTTTGTTCTCATTCCAATTCAAAAAATTCATTCAAATCTATGTCCTCATCACTATCAGTGGAATTTTTCAATTATTTATCATCTATGATACATTTACATGGTTTGACAAAAATATGTTCCTTTTGTTTGCCTTTTTTTTAAATTTTTCATAGCTACATTCAAATCTCTAGCTACTTCTTGCTATGAAGATGAGTCTGTCACACTAATTAACTATTTTATTTTCACACAACATAGAAATATGTTAAAATTATACAAAGTGTTATGTATTAGATGTCTCATCCTCAAAAACAAAATCTAGAATAAAATCCTATTGTACCTATGACCAATATGTTGTCTCTTATTTATAGTTCTAATGCATGTACTATGATGTTGGGAGTGTTTCTACAGTATATCAGAATATGTGCACCCAATATTTGGGTTTTACACCATATATATATTATACATCCACACACTTATGAATGTGAATTTCTAGGCACTGTCATTACCATAAAAATGGCTAATGTTCCTTGATAATAGATGCTATTTAGAATTGAGTGCATAAAAAAGCATAGAACTTATCCCATGATAATTAGTTTATCCTATGAAATACCTAGCAAGTCACAATAGTTCATTTGAGTGTATAATTTAGTGCAGTCACCTTGTGATATATATTCAACATATAATGTTCGAAACTTATAATAAATTTATTCAAATCATTAGATGAAAATTGTTTATGGTATTGACATTCTATGGTAAATACCATGTTTATTAGGCATACCTTATGATCCCCCCTTGACTAAATTAGTGTGTAAGTATTGGAGTCATCATTGACTAAAGATATAGTATCGCAAGGTAAAATACCTTCTATTGTTGGCTTCATTTAGTTAATATATTTTACACAAACTTTATACTTGAAATCAGATTATGACCTTATTGGTCATCACATTAAAGGTTACCATATTCATCAATTTGAAATTACAAACTTGGTACCTTCTTGATCCTAGGTTTCGATGAAAATTATTCTATTGGTTGTAACTAATATTGAGGATACACTTTTTGATGGAAAAAATTATATTCTATAACTCGAAGTGCATTAGGGTTATATTTTATACTTAACTTAAATCATCTATTTTTTTCCATACATATATGGTGAATTTGGATCCCTGAGTATTTTTTATGTATTTTGGTCTATTTTATTAAGGGGTATAATGATTATTTCATCTCCTTAGTGAGCTTCTATATAATTATGCATTATATTAATGGTTATCAAACCATCATAGTGCCAATTATTAATAATTAACATAGGGTAGTGTGTATAATTAGTTTTCATGTAAAAAAATTAAAAAAATGACCTCACATACTTAGTTAAACTACTTTGATTTCCACATATATCAATCATCTAATAGTCTCTACCCTACCATAGTATATAAGATTTAGTGTTACTAGATTGTAACTAAGTGTTTGTCATCCAATAGCTTCCTAGGTAGTTTAAATAATCACATTAACTATGATTCAAAAATCAAATATAGCAATGGGTACATCATATCCTAAAAGATAAATATCCATGTGGGAATTAACATCCTAGGGATTCTTAATTTTTACATACCAAACCACCTTATCAATATGTTGTTGAACTCACTATGCATAATTTAACATGTCATGCAGAATATTTTTATTATTATCTCTGATATCACCATTTCATATAGTGCTCAATTTTTTTGAAATATTATTCAATGTATTTAATACTCTTTATTGAGTAATTATGTGAACAATTCACCCATACATCTATGCATTGTTAATTGTGGCATTACCCTCTGATGCAGTGTATTATTTTATGTTATAAAGAACATAGGTCACTTAGTACATCAAGATGTTTTCTATTGTAAGGTTTGGATTCCTATCTTGTTGAACCCTTATAATTATCTAATACCATAATTATCTAATACCATGTAATTTGTAAAGGTAGACCATCCTATGCATATTATTCATTTTTAACTATTTTCATGAACACATTCTCCCTACAGTGTGAATTTATCATGTTTATGTTGTATATAGGTGTCTCTTTCATATTTTTCTATATAAATACATAATATTTCCCACATTATTAATAGTCAACTAGTTGAAGAGTTTATCAATTATAATTAACATGTCCTCCATAATATCCACCATAAAATCCCCATCTATATCCTCGTATGTTTTTATTTAGAATCCAACCATGCAATTTTTTCCCATCAAATCCCCATTGATTTTGTTCTTAAACAATAATATCCTCTATATTGGCACTAATGGGATGATGCAAACCAATTTGGTTCTTATGGCTAAGGAATCATATTATTCCATGATGACTAGTACTAATTTCGTGGAGATGATGGTTTTGATCATGGTAGACCCTCGGTTTGGTACTATGGAAATGAAGGCATCCACGCAAGAACAACTTGTGTCACACCTGACATCTATACCTTCGAGTATGGAATTGCATGCTTTATAGTAAGTATTTATTATGCTATGATCGAAAACATTCTTTGTTATTTTTCATTTCAGTTCTCGTAGAGATTAGAATCTCTTTTGATCATGACTTGGTGAAATATAAATATTAAAACATTAACTTTGAGGTCTTTGATTTTATTGTTGTAGTAGATGACAGTTTTATGTTTCATGTCATAGAACTCTATTTTGATTTTAGGTTAATCATGCTTGTGATTCCCTTATTTATCACACTCTATAAATCATAGGCCTAACTTTTATTTTTAGATTTATTTAAGATCATTCATTCTTCTCATGAAAGCATCTATATTCATCTCAAATTTAGCACCAATCAATGCAAAATATTAGTTATCCTTAATTTGCTCTACCATAAATGTAGTTTTTCATGTGTCATCATTAGTAAGTAAATATGACTATGTAATAGGAAACACAATCCTTTATCATAATCCCTCTAAAAAACATGTAGTTTTATATTTATATTCCAAAATTAAGCTGACTTTGACCATTACATCTTAGAACGTGTGAACGTAATCCCATAATGTTTCTTCACTTCTCCATTGAATATATTTAATAACCTAAAGGGTATGGTTGTTGTTATTCTTCATTTGAAGTATATGATTAACTAATCATTAACATGTTGAATACTTAAGGAAGAAACATCCATTTTTTGTATTAACTTCAAAACATGTCATTTTAAGTAATAAATGAGATTGTACTTTTTCACATCATCAATGGTTGCCACCCATTATTTTCACATTTCATGTCAAGGTTAACATATACTATTAAGGGTTATAAGACCCATAATATGGTGTCAAAGAAAATAAAATTCATGTGTTCAAATACATGAATGTATATCTTGTAACTACTACTAGGTTCCATGAACTATCCTCTACTAGTGTCTTAAAATCATGGTGAAATAAAACCCAACCTCTTATAACTTATAATTTTTTATGGTTTTCCATGTTTTCATGCTCGTTTTACAAAATTTATTTGTAAAGGCATAAAACCATTTCTACCTTTCCTATCATATACACTTTTTTTCTCCTTTCTAACAATAAATTTGGATTGGGAATGTGTAATCATGAAATAAACAGTCTTTATCTTTAAATAATTATATAAGTGACCTCAAACCTTTGATAATTCCAAGGTATTTCATAAATTCGTCCATAAAATATTGTTTCCCTAGTTTAAACAATATCCTTATTTGCAATTTTGATCTACAACTATCCTCTAACTACTTTAATGCTACTTTAATTTCCTCTTTCTCCTTGTTTTATTCCATGTCATCTATATCCTAATCTATTTCCTCTTCTTTTTGAAGGCATTTCATTCCTTGCTATGCATAATCTATAAATAATCCAATTTCTATAAATTGTGTAGCTTCTATCTAGGCTCCCCTATCTTCTACATCATCTATTTTACCCCTATTCCTAATAAAATTTACATTTATGTCATCTTATTTATTATACATTCTTTGTTCTCATAACTCTCTTTCCAATCCCATAATTTTCATCTCACTCTACTTCTATGTGTCCTCCATATTCTTGGCTTAGGTTCAAGTTCCTCTACTTATCTCTATATCATTAACTCCTGCATAAAATGCACACCCATAATTCATGAAGTAACTAATCCATGTTGATATGAGTAGGCACCATGACCTTTTTAATAAACAACATCTTGATAATAGTAGGAAGTCACTAGAGAAACCTTCCCTGAAAAAACCTCACAAAAATGTCATCCATACCTTCAAAACCCATATATCCTTATCCAGAAAAATATGTAATTTATTTATAGATAATATTTTTCATCCAGTGATTTATCACACAAGTTTTTTCTATGTCCAATATGAACATGTTTTCTAGTATTTCATCTATATAAGATATATATTATATCCTCCTTAAATGAAAATAGTAGTATAACAATATTGATACATGCACCACTAATAGTCCAGGTAAATTACAACAAAATTTTTCATATATTTAAAAATAAATGTAATTTTGAAAGACTTATTACACATATCTCCCTACTATTATTATCTTATTATATGTCCTGATAGCCATCAAAAACATGTTTCAATGCTCCACACTAACCAAACCATTGTTAGCAAAGGTTCCTAGAGAACCCATCATAACATATGAATATAAGGAGAGCAATATGAAGTAGTAATTAAGTTAAAACATAGACATCATCAAAGAGTGAATAAATATATTTTTTACTTAAATATTGTGTATTTACACAAAATAATGTAATCTCTATATATACATAAAATTTATTACTCTTTTACATAGTTACAAATATTTTTAAAAGTAGAGCATTCAATACAAATATAAAAATAAAAAAGAACATTAAAAAAAAACTTAAAAAGATTTATATTAATCTCTATCACATAGTAACTCTTTTACAATACAACTACACACACACACACACACACACACACACACACACACACACACACACACACACACACACACACACACACACACACACACACACACACACACACACACATACACACAGATATATACATATATATACATATATATAGACACATATATATGTATATATATATATATATATATATATATATATATATATATATATATATATATATATAAATATATATATATATATATATGTATGTATATATATGTATGTATATATATGTATATGTATATGTATGTATATATATATATATATATATATATATATATATATATATATATATATATATGATGTATGTATATATATATGTATATATATATATATGTATATATATGTATATATATGTATATATATATATATATATGTATATATATATATATATACATATATATATATATATATATATATACATATATATATATACATATATATATATATATATATATATATATATATATATATATATATATATATATATATATATGTATATACATGTATATGTATATACATGTATATGTATATATATATATATATATATATATATATATGTATATATATGTATATGTATATACATGTATATGTATATATATATATATATATATATATATATATATATATATGTATATATATATATATATATGTATATATATATATATATATATATGTATATATATATATATATATATATATGTATATATATATATATATATATGTATATATATATATATATATGTATATATATGTATATATATATATATATATGTATGTATGTATGTATGTATGTATGTATGTATGTATGTATGTATGTATGTATTTTTAAAGTCATTGCCACTTCATATTGTATCATTTCTCTACATACAAGAAAAAGACTCTTTGGAACTTGAAGACTCTTGAAATGCTTTCAAATGTTGAATACATATAGAAAGGGATTTAAAATATCAAATTTTATGAGTCCCACATGTATCCACGAGCTATATTCTATAATGTTTTAGGCCTATATACTACAAATATAAGCAATCAACATTCTACATCCTCATATTGAACAATAAATAATCCCATAACATTTTTGAAAGTGTGAACATGTTTTTCTATTAGTATATTATTATGGAATTTTAGAATGTATTTTAAATAATTTTCATAATTTTCATGTTAAATTATGAGTATTTTAGTGGCTACTTCACCAAGGTAAGTCATGTTATACCTCTTTTAATTGTAGGGATTTTTTTTTTTTAGATGGTTTTGATATATTTGACAAAAAAATATAAGAGAACAAAGAAAACACTAATCATAAGGAGACATTCCAACTAGTGATAGTATGATAATAAATTAGAATGATTTATAATCACACTAATTACAACTCATAGGTTTTCACCCTTTCATTTTAGGATGTTTGGAAAGGTGAAAGGCAGGAGTTATATTGTGTGACTCTCCTTCATAGTCTTCATAAAATAGAAATGTGATTCCTAAAAACCCACATGGGAGGTTCACTCAAATCACCATAATAACACCTTGGGATTAATTTTTTTTAGTGATGCTATAATATAAATTCCAAAACTAGATCTCATTTTTAAAAATGGAAAAAACCATGGAAGGGTAAGGTAGACAACAAGGCTCCACACTTCAACTAAGAGGTTATTTCACATACAAAATTACCTTGGAGATATAATAAAAATTAAATAACATTATTCAAATTTATTTAAGTACATAGAAAAGAATAAACACATATCACAAGTTTAGGGGATAAATATTATGATTTAATTTTAGAAATGCCTCTTTGTAAGATAAAATCAATTGTAGAAAAAAATATTAAACCCATCCTAATAAAATAAATATATAAACATCTTGTTTTATATAAAAAAAGGTTTAAAAACATATGGAATTTTTAAATTAGAGATCAACTATCTAAAAAATAAAAAAATCTAGATCGCACATTCTAATCTCCTCACAATAAAGAATCTAAATATCTAAAATAATTATTTAAATCTCCAAAATGCATATTGTCAATTTTAAATTATGAAAGAATAAAAACATAATTTAAAATAAAAATATCTAAACATTCAGATATAATTTCAAAGTTATCTCATTAGATTATATTAAAAAATTATTTTCTCTTAGTAGTATACCAAGAACCAAACTAACTAGCAATGTAAATTAGATATTAATACAAAGAGTGACCTTTACAAATGATTATAAAATATCATTTTATGCAACATGAGATAATGTTTTATATGTAAATGAATATGCATAAAATGAGACAAAATATAAAAGATAGTAGGCATAGTTAGACAACAATATAATAATTTCCTATCCATTTGGATCACTTTATCATGATATGCCACTTCATTCAACCAGTACTCATTATGTACTGCCATCCCCTTAAGAACTTTCTAGTTGTCATGTATGGTATTTTTTTATAGTATTAATAATACCTTTGACTCCAATAAATGGCTTGGATGTCCAAATTAACAACTGCTTTCCATGCATTTTTTACTTACATGCATTCTAAATTTATCATTCATAATCATTATTTAACTATGTGAATTTGAAGGTTTGACAAGTGATGAAAGGCATAAAATTTAAGTTGGATATTTATTTATACATGACTATAATGTGATAAGTTATTTAGTTAATGTTACTTACATATTTTATTCTAAAATGGACTTTATCTTAACATGAAATAATTAACCATTAAACATGTAAATAAGATAAAATATTGTAAAACCATAGTTAATTACCTAAAATGCTATTTTTAAGGTATTAATAAATGACAAAAGGAGTTTTAATATTAATAATGTATGTTCATGTATGTTGACATAACCATTATAAAAACACAACTTAGATCAAGTTTAGACAATGAGCAAAAAGAAACTTAGAAAATTAGAATTAACAAAGAATGCTAGATATAATCATGAGTGCACATTTTTATATTTTAACTAAATTCATATAGATACATAATATAATGGTTAGTGAAATTATCATTTAAGTAATTTATATGATTTAATTATCACGTTCTTAAGTTTTAGGGATCCAAATTCCTTAATCGATTTTCTTAAATTATGTACAGATCATTAGGGAAATTATTTCCTTGTTCAAAAGTGTATTGTAGTAGAAAGATATATAATAAAAATGAAGATAATGGAATTTATTCAAAATACTTTGATACCTTTTATTTATGATCAGGCCAATAATATGTTTGTATGAATTTTTCAATCAACACACTAAGTATAATTAATGTTTAGTAGCCAAACTAGTGAGTGTAGGGCATTGTCCTATATGAAATTTAAATCTAGAATGGACTACTATAAAATAAATAAATGATTCAGATATAATTTATTTATACTTTAATTACTTTAATAAACTATTCTTGTACATTTACAATATACATTTAGGTGGAATACTTCAATTAAATATGTGTCCATTCATATTTTATCAATGTTATTGTTCATGTGTATTTATATACTTATAAAATTCAGATGTGGTCCTTATTGGCACACAATTAAAGGCATAATAGGGGATAAAAGATTAAGAATACGGAGCTCAATGTATATGATACAATAATACAAGGTTCTACCCTATAAGCACATGTTGAATGGTTCAATGATTTTAGATCCATATTTTATATATATTTATTTTGACATTAGAGGAAATAACCTACACACAACTTAGTAAATCTAGGGAATTAGGTGATATACATAAATATATTAAATATTAGTAATGAGATATTCCTTAATATATCAAAATAATGGAATAAAATTACTAAGAAAATATTGGACAATAATTATAACTCAAAGATAGAGGAAAAAGACTTAACAACACATCTAAACTCTGTAGCTAAATAATGAGATTATATAAAGGCTTAATTAAGTGCATTGACTATAACCTTGAAATATAAAATTGATTTAGAAAAGGGATATACTCAACAAACCTCTAGGTAGGACCTGAGATAGAATCACGATAGATTATAATGTATAATAGAGTTGATCACCAATTTCTATCTTATTATATTGATTATGACATGTTATAATGATTTTGACCTCTATTAGTTTTCAGGCTTTGTATATTTGTAGGTCACTTCAATAGGGATTGAAGAAAGAAACCATGGTTTTGCTTCACATAATTGAGAGGGAAAATATCCCTATTTTCTAGTCATTTAACTTTGATCTAATTCCTCACAATGCCTCAAGAGGAATATAATGTGCAATTTAATTGGTTTAGTAAAAATACTAACAATTTTTAAATACATATTTTATACACTAGGAATCAGGGCTCTAAGTAGTTCTAGTTATTGTGAGTTAATCCAAATCCAAATGAGAAAAGAGACTTAACCTTATCTATCGAGATAATAACATGCACTTATATTTTTCAACATGATGTTATGTTGGTACAATATGTAATGGCTCAAGAGATGGATTTATATTGATACAATTTTACATTAATTTGAAACAACATTTATAAATTTGTAATGAATATTCTCAATTTATTGCTCGATAACATGATTCCCATAGGAGTATACATGATTGTTTGATATGAAGTGTCTTTGGATAAAAATTGAAGTATATTTATGACACGTATGCACATAGACACACCATAAAGGATATTCGACAATGATAAATAAGGTAAAGAGAAAAAAAGAAGGCATAAAGGACCCCAAAAAAAATAAGGGTTAGAATTAGAGGATTTTTCTTTGTGACTTAGTTATAAGAAAGGAACTAATGATTATATTCTGATAGAAATAAATACTAAAAATAAATAACAATATTAAAAATGATGAGATAATAAGGTTATAGTGTTGACAACTTTTATATATATAAAGTGTTTATAATAAAATCTAAATGAAGCGAGGCCAAGAAGAGTTTTCTATGAACCAAAAATATCTAAAAAATTGAAAATTATACACAAATAACTTAAGTGTGGAAAAGCATGAAAAATACACAAAGATAAAAAATCATGCTTTAAAATTAAGATCGTACATTAAAATTACCTACTTACATTTATAAATCATGAGTCCTCATATATTTAACTAGTTAACCTGTACACAACAATGTTCATTATACGAATTTGATGTCTAAACTTAGAATACAGACCTTAATTATAGTATGTATGCATGTTTTAGAATGTAAAATTTATCTTAACTATAATATTTGTTGATGTTTCAAATTAACAGTGTGTTATTAGTCCCGAAAGAGAATAAATACCATTCACTTAGTTTTAACACATTATTAACCCTTTTTGTTTCCACCAACAAAAGCACTCTATTTTAACGTGCTTGGAAATAAACATAACTTTTGAAAAGCTAAGGTGCTTGGGTTTTTAGATTGGGAATAAAATATTGTCATTACCGTCCAGTGATTGATGAAAACATTATCGCGTTATTTACAACCTCACATGGTTCAAAATTTAATGAAATGATTTACATCAAGAATATTTGCAATGATTTATTATCTTGGAAAAATCACTGATTAGTAGATTGTTTTTAATACCTACCAGAATTGGTACACAATGGCAGAGTTATTTTATTTTAATATGGCAATTAATTTTTTTAGCGATGGGTGGCTCACTTGACCCCAACTATCTACCCCTTGTCCCAAGTCATCTACCACTCGCCCGTTGGAATCACTGAATGCAAGCACCTTCCAAATATGATAATTACCATTTGGATTTTTTAAGCTACATTTGTTTGGGGTGTGTTTTCAGTTGATATATTTGTTCATGCAACTCAGAAATCACTATTTTTTACCCTGCATTTTTGTACGGTGCGTTTTCATTTCAAATTTAACTCAAATGATAGCAGCAAAATAAAGTAAGTGGACAATGGTGAAGGCAATCCTAAGAATTTGAGATAGGATTGAATCCTGTGGATGATAAATTCATTTTGCAATCCCTCTGTAATGATGTATCTAGACCTAATAAATATGGAGGTATCAATGATGATGTATGGGTAACTGCCCTTCAACCAAACCCATTTGCCAACCGATAACATCATCTTCGATCAAGAAAACAAATGCATAAATTTCGAAGCCTACGAATACATTCTAGTGGAGACAAGTGGTGAAAATCTAACTCCCCCTATGGACATGCTCTAAATATGAATATATAGCATTGCAAGTATGTTAATCCCATGCCTGTGCAGAGATATGCAATGCACATCTCACTGGCAAACAAGGATTGGATGGCACCTACTCTGTAGGCAAAATGGCTACATCCTGTAAGGAGTTCATTTCCACTAGTTATTATATTATCCCCAACTAAATAATTATCATTGCAGGTAACGTTTTAATATGCTTCGTTTATTTATAATTTTGGTAAATGAATGCACATTTTAGTTATACTGTCTTCTTTTATTGATTTAAATAACTTGTGAACGAGTTTACTTTTTAGTTACAACACGTCACTTTTTTTTGTTTCTAATTTTTTAAAATGATGTTTTACTTCTGTTAAAATATGTTTTTTTTTATTTATTTCAATCATTTGAAAATACATTTTAGTTACAATATGTTTTCGTTAATTATTTCAAATTGAAACATTCTATGGAAAATAGAGATGGATTACAAATATTTTTATAACCGTTTATAACTAGAGATTTGGAAACCATCTATCTTTTTAACTATTATAATTTTTGTATCGAAATATGTCACGTGATATGCATCTTAAAAATGCATCTTATTATTCAAGGTGTACCATAAAGGGATATGGTACACATATTTAAAACTGAATGCTATATACCTACTTATTAACTGGAGCTTATATAGATGCCAATAAATATGTTTTTATTTATAATGGTTAGCCCAGATTATTCAGAGTAGAGTTTCATAATGTTATGTAATGCAAAATTGATTATATCATTCTTTGTTATTTATAGACCTCATTTTGGTATTACATATACATGTCCATTTATATTTCTTTTACAATATATGTTATTTCATTATAGTTAGATCAATGTATTTGTGGTAGAATTTATTATAATTTATAAAATTTAAGAAGGAAGTGAATTAAGCTTTAGCTGTTGTGGATCTAATTTTTATTAAAAACATGACATATGATACATATTTTATAAATGCATCATGTTATTTAAGATGGAATACATAGATGTTTTGATATATGCATATCTATTTTGAAATAAGATTTATATGTCATAGTATGTTTATTTTAGTATTTTGTATGCAAATTTATATTTTAATTACTACATATTTTATGGGAACCAAATTAAAAAATGATTGAATCAATCGTTAGTAGTTATAAACCAAATTTCCAAACTAGATGTATATGACAATTGATATTAGTTAGAGTATATCTTCTTTTATTTTAGTTGAGGTCAAATGTTTTGTTGTATATTTGCCTTATATTTTTAGTCCTAAAGGGATATAAATATTTGTACAATACTTTTAAAACATCACAATAATTTTTAATTAAAATCTAAACAAAATTAGCCCATCACCAAATCTACTCTCTACCTAGCAGACTCTTGTAGGGGATTGGTGCTATCTCCCTTGTTAATAACATATTCAATTTTTTACTAGATTAATCTATAAAGAAATATTTATATGATGGTATAGGAAGAAAAAAATATGCACAAATATTCCTAAAAAACCCTATGTCTTCCAATTATTTTTTCCCTTTTTATTCACTCATACCAAACATGGAAAATTAAAAAAAATTAAATAATTAACATGTAATGAGTGATATATTTTATTTCTTATTTAAATAACAAATAAAATATTAATTTCTATATTTTTCATCACATTTTATTATTTTAATTAAAAAAAACATTCTATATCGATGACCCTTTTAATTAGACTCTTCTAAATCTATTCCATTCCATGATGTAATTTATTCATTTCTATGTACTCAAATAGTTACATATATTATGTCATAACCTAGATTTAATAAATGTACCATAAATGATATATATATAAGTTATTTTATCAATAAAACTATTAAAAAAATCATATAATAATAATGTATAGTCAATATTATAATCCTTACTTTAACTTGAAGTTATAAATTATACAAAAATTACATATCGTGCAACCATGCTCATTAATATAAATACAAATCATAATTATGTATAAATTTCATAAATATAAATAATTGGTTGGGTCTTGGTTGGCACTTGAGTATGTCCAACTAATTAATCAAAACAAGTAGATCAATAAGCTTCTAAAATTGTAAATGAAATACATCTTCAAAAATTTACCAATTATGAATTTAATTGGTTTGTAATTTAGAAGCAATAGTTACTCAAACCCATTTAAAGCGAAAGAAAACAATCTACATGTTCTATTTTCATGGTGAACATTTAATAATTTCATTGCATTTTAGAAAGTGTCATCATATTTTTTTGTTGGTTTACTATTTTATAAATTTTAAATTTATTTGAAAGTATTTACATAAATGTTATTCTAAATTACGAGTATATTAATGACATATTTCAAAAAGCCATTCCATGCCTTCATTCTTTTGATTTTATGATTTTCTATTTTTTAAAGATTTTTTATACATTTAACAAAAAATGATAAAAAAGCAAAGAAAGTAATAATCATAAGGATGCCTTCATTCTATCGCTAATGTTTTAATCATATGATTTATCTTTTAAACACAAGGATTATAATTCATAGGTTTACACCCTTTCATTTTAGGAATATTGGAAAGGTTAAAGGCATGATTTGTAGGATGTGACCCTCCTACATAATCTTTATGGAATAATGACATGAGACATACAAGTAAACAAGGGAAGCTCACTTGAATAATTATAATAAAAACATGGGATGCAATAGTTATATTGATGGTATAATACAAATGACAAAACTAGATCTAATCAAAATTAGAAAAATCCTAAGGAAGGGTATGGTAGATAAGAAGGTTGTAGAATTCAATGAAGTAGTTATTTCACATAAGCAATTACTTTGAAGATCTAATATAAATTAATTAGAATTACTTATATCTATTTAAACACATAGATCATAATAAACATAGAGCATGAGTCAAATAGATATAAATATTATGAGTTAATCTTGTATGTGTCTACTTATAAGATCAATCAATTGTATTTAAAAAATAAAGCCCATCCTATATATATATATATATATATATATATATATATATATATATATATATATATCGAGTTTATTAATAAAAAATAAAAACATGTCTAAATACAAAAATATTAAATCAGAGTCAACTAACTAAGATGATCATAATAACTACATCACGAATTCTAATCTTCCAACAATAAATAATCTACATCTCTACAACAATTACTTAAATTTCCAAAACACATGTATTAAAAAATAATAAAAACAAAATAGACAATAAAAACCCATGAATATTCAAACTTAATTTCAAATTTCCCTCGTTAAATTCTATTAAAATTTCCCTTCTCTTGGTATCACAGCAACAAGCAAGGCAAATAACAACGTATTTTTGGTATAACCGCAGATAATGACCTTTACAAATGATTAAAATATATATTTTTATACAAGATAAAGAAAAGTTTGATATGTCGATCAGGTTGCATAAGAGAGGACAAAATCTAAAATATAGTCGGCATATCTAAACAACAACATAAAAATTTCCAATCCATTGGGATCACTTTAGCATGATATGCCACTTACTAGGGATCATTGTGTACCGCCATCCCCTTAACCACTTTTTCACTCTCATGATCTGCATGGTTTGTTTGTGTATTATTAATAATAACTTTGACTGAACTATGTGTCTTGGAGGGCTAAATTAACAACTATCTTGCATGCATTCAAATTGCTTTGCATGCATTCTAAATTCATCATTCATTATGATTATTTCCCTAAGTGGATCTGACGGTTTGATGAGTGTTGAAGACCGTAAAATTTAATTTTGTGTCTAATGGAGTGACATGGCTATCGATTCGGTGCCTACGTGTTGCTTTTCTTTATGTCCTTTCCATGCAGCATCTTCTCGCATAGCCACAACTTTTACTACACCATCCGTGCTACATGGTCGTCTCCTATATCTTTAGTTTTTATTTTACCTATAAATACATATCCCTTATATTTTTAGAATGCTCATGGCAGTGGCAAGAAGAAGCAACCGACTACTTACCTTCATCTAAGTCCTTGGGATTTCCAAACTTATATTTTGCTACAATGTATGAGAGTACGAACTTGGTAGGTTCTAATTGTGGTCCTTGGACTTTTCACACTCCTTTTACACTGCGAGGTATCAGAATGAGAGAAGTTGTCACGTGGCACATATGAAGACTTGGAATCTTCACTACTTAGAATTTTCTGTAAGTTTTGATTGAGAACACAACAAGTCCACGAAAATGTGTCACATGGGGCCAAAGAGCCGAGTCGGAGACTCTGAAGTTGAGAATCAGAACGAAATCGTTTGAGAACGTGAATGTATGAAAAGTGGTGAGCTCCAGTGGTCTACGAATAAATGCAATAAAATGGCATCCAAATGTTAGAAGGATTCTGCAAACAGGTCGAGAAAGTTGTGACATAGTGCCACATGGACTAGAACAGTTTAGTCACTTTCTTCAATGTTGCGAATCACTACGAAATGATATGAAATTGTGTCAATCCAGGTGACTAAGTTTAAATTCCTTAGAAGAATCCATAAAATCTTATGAAACATTGTGAGGAAGGTTATAAGGTATGCAAAGCATTGCAACTAAGTCTCACGGGTCCAAGTTAAAAATTGGAGTTCAATAACATTGTGAGAATGTGAAAACCCTTATGGTAAAGAACACAAATTTGATTAACAATTAATTTTTAAAAATCAGCTAATTAAAAGGGTCAAGAATTTTTCGAAGAATTATTCAAAATAAACAAACAAGTCCATTACAAAATCTTATAAACTTGTTATAGAAAAATTGTCTAAGTAATATAAATGTAAGTTAAAATATAGAGAAATATTTTAAATAAGCTCTAAAGAAAATCAATTTATCTCAAGGTAAATTTTAATGACCAATATTCATTAATTTACGAATATTTCATTTTGGGGAATTTGAATTTGGTGATTTTTTAGGGTGCAGCATATGACCCTTTCACCAAAAATTTTGAGATGTCATTTTTTTCAGGGGTCGACTTGCCAATGATTTACAATAATTATGGGGTTATTCATGTAATTTTTCATCAATATAGTACATATCTTTCTAGAGGTCATGAATTTACCACTGAAGTATATTTCTTTACTAGATTGCAAAGATCTTGAGACTTAAGGCTGCACTCTGATACATTACTACTTTTAGCAACCTAATCTCCACCAGCATTATGTCGTACAATGAAAATTGTATGCCCAGTGGCACTATTTCACATGACGACAACAAACTGCCCAATCAGAATGTGCCAACTGATGACAACCTGATACCCATCAGCAATATGCTGCACAATGATAACCTGTCATGTGATGGCAATGCACTATGAAACAAAAACCTACTACCCAATAATGATGTTTCATACGATGATAACTGATCATTCAACAACCATGTGTCACATGATAGTAGCATGGTGTCCTACTATGGTGTGTCGTAAGGCCACATATTGGTGTCCTAAAGTATTGTGTCGCATGGCGATAACATTCTTCCTAGCAACACTATGCTGCACAACCACAACTTGACATCCAATAGTGGACAGGAAGCTGGTAAAAATAAATTGTCTGAAAACAAAGCTCTAACATCAAGATGTAACAAAAAGGGTAAAACACCACAAAAAATATCAAAAAAATCCAACAGTATATCTTGTTTCAAAAATCTAGGAAAGAAGACTTTGCAAACAATAGGCACTTCAAATACTAGTAATTCTGAATATTTGAAAAAAATATATCAATTAATCATTTTCATTGTAGAATAATTATAAAACTATTTCAATGCATAAATTAACATGGATATTGACACTATTTCATTAGAAATAATTAATTCCAATAACTTCTCACCACTTGAAGATTTTATTGATGAAATGCCACCCCTAGAAGACACACCTCTAGGTACTTCACTAGACCACACTCCTCTAGGCACTTCACAAGACAAATGCAGCTCTTTTCAAACACCAAATTTTGTTAAAAAAATCCACTCAAAAGAGTTGATGCAGGAAGAGAAGTACATGGACAATAGGAATGTCTTTTCAAGTTGATTAGATTCGAAAACATCCATTTATAGACCCTATATAACCAAAAAATGGTAATGAGCCTCCAAAAAAATGTAGATGTATAATTTATAATTAGAAACTTGAAAAAGAATACATAATACAACTTGAATTAGACATAATTTCAAAACATTGTGTTTGTGTGTGTCTATATATATATATATATATATATATGAAGCACCTAGATGAACAGATAACAAGAACACATAGATGGAAAAATAGAGAATAATGCATGATTATAAGATATGCACGTGAATACAAAATTGATTAGAAGTAACAACATCTTATTGAGAAAGGGGGAACCATTAAAACATAATTTTAAAAAGTTATGTAGTATAATCTTAGGGAAAAATATGTATAGTTATCTACTATTTTCCATGTTTAAAAAAAAGAAAGACCGATTTCTAATTTTATAGAGTATAGAATTTTGCTTCAACATAATGGATTTATGGATATTCCACAAACACATTGGTTGGATAACAATGCTTAGGAAATGGAAAAATGTCTAGCCATTGTTGAGAAGGAATATTTGAAAGAAAGTTTTAAGAGATCATTGTTTATCTCTATGTCTATCGATGAAGTCACTATAGTTGACAACACATCATAGGTTTGCATGCATGTGTATACCTTTGAAAACTATTCAAGATAATCTCATCTTTTATCTATCTATAAAATGGTAAAAAATTGCAATGCAAAACCTAAATAAATTAGTTGTATCCAATTTAAGAGAGAGAGTTGGTATGAATGATAATGTCATAGCTATGAAGTTGATGAACAGTAGTATTGATGGTTCATAAGTGATATAGAGGCATCGAAAGTGTCTTTATGTTCACATAAAAAAAACTATTCTTTAATTTATGATTCCAATCCTTTGCATGAAACATAATATGAATCTTGGGTACAAAATTATTAGTGCATTCATTAGTCACAAAAGTGGAAGATCTTCTTGCATGTGTAAATGTCAAGCAGACAAAAAAAATTTATGGAGTTCTAAAAATTTGTAATTGGAGTGACAAATGGTAAAAAAACTACTAAAAGATGTGAAAATCAAATGGATTTTCATGTAGAAACTTGCCCACAAATTTTTTGAGGAATATCTATCTCTGACATGATTTATGTATAAATATCTTAGTGAAGTTGACAAAGCAAAATATTTGTTGTGTCGTTTAATAGATTAAAAAAAATTACTCACATTATGTGGTATTTTATCAATCTTGAAGGAAATTAACTATTTAATGAAACATGCCCAAGAGAGATCTATCTATATTGTTGACTTCATATGTTTGAGGAAACATGTATGTCAATGTTTAGATATATTTTACACATAAAATGAAATATTTCATGGATTTATCTATATAACTTGATAAATTTTGACTAATTTTCAAAATATAGAGAGTTATTTGAAATTCAATGTAGATGATCATCATTGTGTCATGGTAAATGGCATTGAGATTCCATGACACACATGCTCTAGAAGACTTGAAGTTGCGGGAGCTGAGATTGAAGATGTACCCATGACACATTTACTATATGATACTATTTTATCTAAAACACAAATTAATTTAAGAAAGATCTCACAAAGTTTAGCCATTAAAATAAAATAATGTTTTCAAAGGGATGAGTTGTTAGAGGGCATGGGAGTTGCGAATCTCATTTTTTAGAATAGTGTTAATAGTTAAAAATAGATCAACACATTATTTCACAAATAAATGGGTACAATTGTTATGCCTTTCTATAAATTTGTAAATGTGAATGGAGTTCATATTAATGATATTTTAACTAAACAATTATTGACATCTCAGTCAACATAGTTTGAGATTATAGTGATGGATCAATTTTAGTGTTTAAGTGCCCTAACAAAAAATGATGCCATTACTTGTCTATGTAAAAAACTTGATTCAAGTACCATATTACAAGAAAGTATTAGTGAATCTTTTAGATTATATCAGCTTTCTCAAATAATAATTTTGGGTTTTGTGGAAGATGAGTGAGTTTTTAATGCATTATCCTTCATGAAGTCAAAACAAAGAAATAAATTGGATAAAAATTTGGAGACTTGATTGAGACTATATATTTTGCGCTATTTGATGAACAAATTTTCATATGATAGAGCAGTGGCAACATGGAGTTCTCTAGTGGAAATAAGAGGCATGATTAATATGGCTACCAATATGAAGGTTAAGAATACTAAGATTAAATACAACACTGGCATAATAAATGTAAATCACACTTATGATGAGCAAGTTTCTCAAATATTATTTTAGCTTCACAACTTTTAGTTTGATAAGTATAGAAATTACTATTTTATAAACTATTTCTCATTATTTCATCTTCAAATACATTAAATTTTGTAATCTATTTCTTGGATCTTATAATCATGAATCTTATTCAATACATCGGAATTAATTTTTTTTGTCCTATTAAAATTCTATTTATTTCAAATAGCACTTTATCTTTGCAATGCATGTGATTCATTAAGTAACCATCATAATTATCATTAATATTTTATAGATTATTTCTTTATATCATTCATTGAAGCATTTTATGACTAATACAACTACCAATATAGAGGATGAGAATACCAAGACTGAATACAACACTGGCATGGTAGATGTAAATCACACTTACAATGAGAAAGTTTATCAAGGATTGTTTTAGCTAACTATATTTTAGTTTGATAAGTATAAAAATTATTGTTTTCTACAATATTTCTTATTATTTTATCTTCAAATACATTAGATTCTGTAACTTATTTCCTTGATGTTACAATCATGAATCTTATTCAATACATTGAAATGAATATATTTTTTATCCTATTAAAATTTTGTGTATTTCAAATAGTATTTTATCTTTGCAATGATGTCATTCATTAACAAAAATAATTCTTGTTATCATTGTATAGAGCATTTCCTGATAGCATTCATTGAAGCATTGTATGACTAATACAACTACAAATATAGAGGATGAGAATATTGAGATTGAATAGAACACTGGCATGGTAGATACAAATAACACTTATGATGATAAAGTTTATTAAGGATTGTTTTTTTGACCTAAATTTATATTTCATAAGTATAAAAACTACTATTTTCTAAAATATTTATTATTCTTTAATCTTCAAATACATTAAATTCTATAATCTATTTCTTGGATGTTACAATCATGAATCTTATTAAATACTTTAGATTTAATATTCTTTTAACTTATTAAAGTCTTATGTAGTTTAAATAGTATTTTATCTTTTCAATGTATGTCATTCATTAAGTAGAAATCATAATTCCCATTAACATTGTAAAGAACATTTCCTTATAGCATTCATTGAATCATACAAGTCTTATATGTAAGCATGCATGATGCACCATAGGACACCAGTTCTCTTGCCATTAAACTTCCAATTATTGAGATTTATTGTTATACATACATAATAATATAACTATAAATACATTATTTCACATTTACATTATTACCATTACACAAATATATAGCAAAAGTTTTTCCTATAGTTGGAACTTGGGGTCGTATATTTCTAAATTCCACCACAATCAATCAATTTAATTCTAAAAATACTATAATAGTGTAATAATGCATTCAAATCTACAACTACTAGAACAATATAACACTAACAATGCATTCAATACAAGAACTACAAGAACTTTATAATTCTATAGAATATTTACTCTATAATAAGTTATTTTTCCTACAACTATTACAACTACTATAATATTCAAATACTACAACTACTAAAAATATTTTTCTTATAGTTGGGTTCACATATTTTTAAATTCTACCACAATCAATGCATTTAATGTTACAACTACTCAAACAGTTTAATAATGCATTCAAGTCTACAACTACTAGAACAATATAACACTAATAATACATTCAATACTAAAACTACTAGAATAGTATAATTTCATAGAATATTTACTCTACAATACACTATTTCTCTACAACTACTAGAATATTTTTTCTATAATTAGGTTCACATGTTTTTAAATTCCACCACAATCAATGCATTTCAAAGTGATAACTACTATAAAATTTTAATAGTGCATTCAAATCTACAAAAACTAAAACAATATAACACTAATAGTGCATTCAATACTACAACTACTAGAACAATATAACTCCATAGAATATTTACTTTACAATAGGCTATTTTTCCTACAACTACTAAGATATTCAAATACTATAACTACTTAAAATATTTTTCCTATAGTTGAGTTTGTACATTTCTAAATTGCACCACAATCAATACATTCAATGCTACAAGTACTAAAATAGTTTAACAATGCATTCAATACTAAAACTATTAGAACATTACATCCATGCACTCAAATGCTACAACTGGTATATTTAAACTACTAGAACATTATAGCCATCCATAAAATATTTACTCTAATTTTTCTCCATACAATAGATAAACTTGACCATAATACATTTTACACACACACACACACACACACACACACACACAAGAGTATTTGGAATAACTATGATTTATTATTTAATAAAGCAAGCTTTTTTTCAATTAAACATGATATAAACTATTTTAAACAATAGAAATTGTTACTTTAAACAATATAAACTCAAACAAATCAACATTTTTCTAGTTGAGACTCTCCACCTCCTTGCTTCTTGCCATTCCCACCTATAAAAACCCGTTGTCTTGAATTGCATGTGAATCCTCCATTATCACTCCTTCATTTTAAAGATCCTCTACAACAAAATTATTTTTTTAAAAAATATCCCTCTCCTCATTCATTACATCTCCTATTAAAGAAATTGTAGGACCTATATCTATTTTTTGTTTCAATAAAATGCATGGATATATACCATGCTCTTTAATTATTTTTTCAAAGTATTATTCTATTTATTTAACAGAACTAACTTTTTCTTCAATGTAATCATTGAAGAGATACTTATATGGGTGTTATTCAAATGAACATTAAGAAGATATTTTTTTTTAATTATTTTCATATTTTTTCTGGAAACAACAAATAGTATATAATTGTCAATCACATATGAACGTATTTTAATAATTAAAATACACATTACAAATAAAGAAAACTTACCACAAATTTATTCTTCTCTACTTATGTAATGGTGACAAGGTTGATATCTTTATCTTATTTATGAAAATATGCTTGGGCTTCTCCATTCAAATTTTCCAACCTATTTATCATAATATGTAAAATCTTATTATTGTAAACATTGTCAACAGAGATCAATCCATATTGAGCTTGATGGATTAAAGCATCAATATTTTAATGTTCATTTTAAATAATAAACAATAAATTCACTCTTTGGGAGTGGTGATAATGGCCATTGATTTATTTTATAAGTGCTTTTGCCATTATCTCCCAATGTTTTAAATCATTAAATTTATCAACAACACCATCCCTCAAATTGGCAAGTAGATTTTTTAAAACTTGTTTATTTAATGAAAACCTAGTAAGGGAATCCTTTGAGACATTTAAATTATCAGTGTGGGGTAGGGAAGAGGTATCTATATGAGAAACTTATGAAGTCACATTAATAACATGAATAAATTTATATGGATTGAATACACCAATAATCAAGGATCTACTTTCAATACCAAGAAACTCTTTATCTAGATCAATCTACTACAAACATGTAAGACTATATGGACATGAAAGGCTACCAATAGAGAAATTTGGAAAAAAAATATATATAATTCCTCAACATTATATAGGGAGGGAGATTTTCTTTCCTCTTCTTCAAATCTAAATGGGTGGTCGGGGTGATGGCATACTTCTAAGATTTTTGATAGATGTTGGGTGGACTATAAAAAAAATTATTCAAAAATGGTAAATCCAAAAAAATTAAATTAAAGAAAATTTAAATTAAATTTTTTAATGTTGTTACTTATCGGGGTGATTGCCTCATCCATTCTTATTGTCTTTACTGGAGTTATCTCTTCCCCTCTTGGTGTCTTTGTGGGAATTGGTTCTTACCATCTCATTGTGCTTATGGGAGAGACATTAGTGGTTTCCTCTACACCTACAAAATGAGTAATTTATCTAGTTAATTAATTAGCAAATTTTAACTAAAATTAAATAAAAAAGAAGGTTGTAATGGCAAACATTGGTTGTGTTGTGTGGAAGAATCTTCAACAACAACAATTCAGGAGTCAACTGCAAAAAATAAAATAAAAATCAGTATGAATATTATTTTTTTCATTAAATAAAACAAGAAAAATACATTGAAGGAAATTTAGAGGAAACTATAAGTGGATAAAAAATAGAATGAATTCTTGGGGATTTTTTAATTCAAAATGAATTGAATGAAGACTTTTTGGACTGGGTATCACCAAAGTGCTCTAGAACATGCCAACTTTTACTTGCCTCATATTTTATTATTTCATAAATATGCACTCTCTTCTAGAATAAATAGTAGGTTAAAAATGTTAAAATTTGTAATCTATATAAATAAAAAAATGAGACATTAGAAAACTAAACTATTTCCTGTTCCTCGATAAACAAATCATTAGCTTTCATTTTTTGATGGAGGGAAGTGGTAATTTTAGTATTATGGATTTCATATAAGGCCTTTAAGTATGAGGCCATAATGTAGTTAGAAGATGAAATAGTAAGAGTGTCCTTTGAGAAATAAAAATTCAAATCCACCATAATCCTACTAGATATAACTATGCACTAGTCAGATACAACACGTGAGATAGAATGAAGGATATAATAAATATCCCAAAAGGTAATGTCCAATGGTCTTCCCTAAAAAATAATTCTCACTTTAGAGAAATGGATAATAGATTTGAGAATGGTGATTTTTTCAATGGGGATCCCACTTTGATTTTGATTATCAATAATGAAAATAGAAAAATAAAACATTCAATTGAGTTACGATACTAAACTATTTGTAATAAATAATTTTGTTATAATTAAAAAAAATCATTTCATTAATAAATTGAAAACTTACCAGTAGGGTTAATGGACACCTTATAGATCTATTCCAACTAATTTTTATTGGCTTTAAATAAGAAAACATTGGTGCTAACAAGACTTGTATTCCAATGTGGAAGACCTATTAAATTATAGATATCCAATGGAGGGGTGTCAAAGGATATGATTTTATTGTTAAACTAGATGTATGAATGCCTTTCACTATGGTTAAAACATCCAACCAGAGATCACAATACGTTGTTGTTGATATTCATATTGTATTGACATATCTGTAGCTAGCCTCTAAGATGGCACTGATTAATCCAATCAACAAAGGATTCAAGCTGCTCTAATATGTAGAGAAAATCTAGACATAATAGATTTTTGAAAACATAGTTTTGGATCCCCTTTGATTCAATCTGCATTTCTATGGATGTGGAAGCCATTGGAAGCCTAAAACATTTGAGCTGAAAGTAGGTAGGTTAAGTTAGAAGTAGGTAAGTTGAGTTGATAGTAGGTAGTTTGAGTTAGAAGTACGTAAGATGAGAAAACATTTTAAGCAAAGTGTGAAAGTGAGGTCATTATGGTGTTACTTATAAGCAAGGAAGGGAACCAGAGCAACTAATTGGCATTACCAGTGATCAATGATAAGTTAGGAAATGTACAGTAGTACAGTAACGTAGTGTTATGTGAGAGCATGATACCATGTGGTAGCATGATGGTATACAATATAATGGTATCACATGGTAGCATTATGCCATATGATAGCATGGTGGCATGTAAAACTATGGTCCCTCATGGCATCATGTTATCATATGGTATCATATTGTCACACAGTATGATGGTACCGCATCAAAAAATGGTATCAAAAGATAGCATCATGTTGCATGACAACATACTATTGTGTGATATAATATTGTCATATAACAACTTTTTAATCATGTGATAGCAGTGTGTTACACAATAACATGTTATCACGTGATAACATGTTGTTTTGACAACATTATACTACTTGGTAGTATAGTGCCACCTGAAAACATAATGATATCCATTAGAATTATGATGTCTGGCAGTGTAATGATTCCTAACATCTTGAGTCACTTGAAAACATGTGGTCATGTGATATTATAGTATCGTAGAAAACAAATAGGCTGATTTTTCACCTACTCTGTGCACTCTAACTCACCAACAGATCAAATCTGATTCATCTAAACAAACCTAGAGGGTTTTTATCATGGCCTTTTAAAGTGAACTCTAATTTATCTTCATAAATATATACATTAAATGGAGTTATAAAATACTTAGGACTTCTTGGACTTAAAAAACTTGCTTAATTATTTTCATGACATCTTAAATGCTTTTCTTATTTTTCTTCTTTAAATATAGGTCCCAATTATAAAAATAATGAGTTTTGTCAGCTATAATATATTTGTGAGAAACTAAAATTTTTATTGACATTGTCAATGATGACACTAATGAATTTCCTCTACTTGAAGATGTATATTTGAATGAACTAGAATTCTCATGGTCACTGATGGGATTAAATTTTGAATCTACTTATAAGATGGTAACATATACTATATTGAATGTTGGTTGAAGAAATTATAATATTCAAGGAAATTGATAACATTTATAGAATAAATTTTAAATAAATTATAATTGAGCATGGGAAGGATTTTCAGTTTAGATTGGGTGTCTAAGTTTCCATTTACTCAACTTGTTAAAATTGAAAATAGAAATGATATTGTTTTGCTTTCACACTCAATTATATATCTTGAAAATTAGTGTTATACATTGATTTTTTAATTCAAAATGCATTTGACGTAAATATTTAAAGACAAAAAATCATGACATTCAACATTATCAAGAAAATAACATTTACAATAAATTTTCCATATAATGCAAAACATGTCAAGGAGGTGCAATCTTACACATACTTAGGTTTGGTTTTCTCTAGACTGCCTTGACGCCTTGTACCTATAATATAACAAAGACTTTGTAAAGGATATGTAGCTTTGACATCATAAGAAAGATAATGTTATTAACTCAAATTTTATGATATATGAACAAAGATTAAACTTTTATATAGAGTATTTACTCCCACACTATTGTATTGATGTGAGATTTGGGTCCCATGCATGAGACAATTATTTCAAATATTGTAAAATAATCTCTATATCCATCTTATCAAAGAACATTGTGCCAAAAGAATGGTTCCTAAAATATTATAGATTTTGGAGTATTTCCACTCCTTATCTCTTTAATTTTTTATGTTATCAAAATGATTAATAGACTTCAATGTATGCGAGACTATTTATCTAGTGATAATAGGTATCCATTCTTGGTTATGACAGCTTTTATACATATAAATAACTAGGTGGGCTCTTGATTATGAGCAATTAGTTAATAAAAAAAAGTGGATCAATGAGCTTCTCGAATTGTAAAAGAAATTCATATTATAATTATTACTAACTATGAATTGAATAATCTGAAATTTTTAGAAAGCATTGAAATTCAAAGCCATTTAAATTGAATGGAAATAATATTCACGTTACATCCTCATGGTGAAAATTCAATAATCACATAGCATTTTTGTAAATATAAACTTAATTTTCTCTTTGTCTATTATATTATAATTCTATAATGCATTTAAAAGAATTTATATAAATTTCACTATAAATTAAAATGATGTTTATGGCTACATCATGAAACCAAACCATGCTTTACCTTTTTTCATTTTTTTTTTTTTCTAATTTCTAGGGATTATTGATATATTTGACAAAATTTGAGAATAAAAACGTGAAAATGCTAATCATAAGTATACCCTCCTTCTATCACTAGTAAGTTGATCAATCGATGTGATATTTAAGGATAATGATTCCAACTCATAGGTTTCCACCCTCTCATTATAGGACTATTGTTAAGGTCAATGTCATGAGTTGTAGGATACAAATATCATACATAGTTTTCATGGAATAAGAACATGAGACAAAAAAATCCTAGAATAGAGGTTAAATAAAATGATTGGAATAAAAATTTTGGATGAATTTTTTATAATGATGCTATACTTCAAGTTCCAAAAGTATATCTGATAAAAATGTGGAAAAATAGGGAAGGGTAAGGTAGAGAATAAGTCTCCAGAATTCAACTAAGTATTTATGTCACATAAGAAATTAATTTGGAGATCCAAAAAAGTATGTACTATTCTTCAGATGTAGTTATGCACATCGATCTAAATAAACACATAACATAAATCTATGGAGAAAAAAATATGAGTTATTCTCAGAAGTGTTTTCATGCAAGATAAATCAATTACATAAAAATAATAAACACATCCTAATAAAAAAATATACAAATATCAAGTTTGATATAAATCCATAAAAAATAGAAACATCACATTTAAATTCAAAAATATTAAATCATAGATCAACTATTTAAAACTATTATAATAACTAGATCACAAATTCTAATCTTTCTAAAGTAAAAAATTTACATATCTACAACAATTACAAAAGATCTAAAACATATAATCTATTTGAAATTAAGAAAAAATAAAAATATAATAAACAAAAAAAAATTATGAACATTTAGACATAATTTCAAAGTTTTCTCATTATTATTTTTTTTTAAATTACCTCTATCTTAATAAGAGACCAACTAGCAATGTATTTTGGCCATTTAGCAAGAGTAACCTTTACAAATAATTAAAAAATATCCTTTTATACAAGAGTTACTTATCATACAACCATGCTTATTAATTTATATATATATATATATATATATATATATATATATATATATATATATATATATATATATATATATATATATATATATATATATATATATAATGTTAAACATGTATAAGTTGCATAAAGTTAAATAAGTTGCTGGGTCTTGAAACTTATGAGACATTTATTAATAAAAACAAGTGGATCAATTTATCTGGCCAAATTATAAATGAAATATATATTCTAATTATTTTTAGTTATAAATTGAACTAGGTTTTCAATTTATAAATCCTTGATACTCAAGGTTATTTAAATTGAAGGGAAACACTCTACATGCTATATCTTTATGTTGAGTATTCAATAATTTCATAACATTTTTGAATGTGTGAAAAGGTTTTCCTCTTGGTTTATTATTTTAGAATTTTGAAATGCAATTAAAAGAAATTAAAAATAATTTTAAATTATTATTATTTTAATGACTATTTTACCAAGTTAATTCATGTCTTATCTCTTTTGATTTTTAATGAAATTGAAAATTAACAAGAACAAGAAAATTACCAATAGGTTTAGAAATTTAAACAATACTCAAAATTGATTCATATTGATTGATTCAAATAATTATAAATTTAAAGCATAATTAAATAATCCTCGGTTCAAAAATTAGAGTTTACATGAAAAATATGAAAAAAAAATTAAAATCTAAAAAAATGCCTATTTTAAAAAACTCTTGAAATAATTCAAAAATCTCTTGAAATATCCTAAACACTATAATTAGACCATGAGACAAAATTTAGCTAATGTTGATGTCCAGTTTTAAAAATATACAATTTCTAAAAATTAAAAAAAAAATCATTAATTTATAATTTTGAATCCTCAGATGATCACATATGGCCTCCAAAAAATATCAAAAACTTTCTTAATTAGGAAGAACTACCTAGGAACAACAACATACTTTTTGATACAATCATTTTGGCGTGTGGAAGAACTCAAATGGAACTATGGGTCAAAAGATATGGCCTCTAGAAAGTTGGCCTGTTTTTTCTTCATCAATTTTATGACTTTATGTTTTTTTTTTCTTTTTTTTGATATTTTTGGTAAATTTGAAAAAAAATGATAAGAAAATAGGAAGACCACTAATCATAAGGCTCCCTTCATTCTAGCGTTAGTATTTTGATCAATTGTTTTGAGTTTCAAACACAATGATTACAACTCACAAATTTACACCCTCTCAATTTAGAAACTATTGGAAAGGTTAAAGGTAAAATTTGTAGGATGTGACTCTCCTACATAGTCTATATGGAATAGTGATGTGAGACATACAAGCATGCATGAGGGAGGTTCAGTTTAATGATTAGAATAAGAACATGGTATGCATTAATTATATTGATGGTTTAATATAAACGCAAAAACTAAATCTCATAAAAATTGGGAAAATCCTAAGGGCAAGGTAGAGAAGAATGTCGTATAATTCAACTAAGTAATAATTTCACATAGACAATTAATTTGAAAATCTAATATAAATTAGTTAACATTCTTAAAATCTAGTTAAACATATATATTATAATTAACAAAGAGTATGAGTGCAACTAATAAATATTACGAGTTAATTTCATTAGTGTCTCTTTGCAAAATCAATTAATTATATAAAAAAAAAAATCTATTATAATAAAATAAATATATAAAAATTGAGATTACTAGTTAAAAAATATCAACAATACATCTAAATATAATAAATATTGGATAAAAATTCGATGAACTAAAATAATCATAATAAATAAATCATATATTCTAATTTTCCTACGATAAATATCTCTACAATAAATATTCAAATCTCCTAAACATTTATTTTCAATTTAAAATTGATAAATAATAAAAACAAAATACAAATAATAAAAACCCATGAACATTCAAACATACTTTCAAATTTCTCTCATTACATTCTATTAAAATTTCCCTTCTCTTGGTATCAGATCAAGCAAGCAAGCCAACTAGAAATGTATTTTGGCCATAAAGCCGGATAATATCCTTTACAAATGATTACAATATATATTTTTCTACAATATGAGGAAAAGTTTGATATGTCGGTCAGGATGCATAGAGTAGGACAAAATCTAAAATAGAGTGGGAACATCTGGTCAACAACATAAGAATTTTCTATCCATTGGGATTAATATAGCATGATATGCCATTTACTAGTGATCATTGTGTACTACGATCCCCTTAACCACTTTTTCGCTCTCGTGATCTACATGGTTTAATCTTGTGTTAGTAATAATAACTACTTTGACTGAACTGTGTGTCTTGGGGGGCCAAATTAACTATCTTGCATGCATTCAAATTGCCTTGCATGCGTTCGAAATTCATCATCTATGATGATTTTTTCACCATGTAGATTTGATTGTTTGACGAGTGATAACGGCCATTAAATTTAATTGTGTCTAATGGAGTGATATGGCTACCGATTGGGCGCCTACGTGTTGCTTTTCTTTATGTCCTTTCCATGCAGCATCTTTTCACATAACCACCAATTTTTGTAAGTGCATACTTTATATTATGTTATAAAATAAGAAGGATTTCTTTGGATCAAAAAAATTTCCCAATTATTGTTATAATGTTGTGAATAATGTTTTGATTTTTGAATTTTTATTTTATGTATTTATTTTTTTTAAATGTAAGTTTTCATTCTTAAAAGAATTGGATGTGTTGTCTACAACAAGTTTCATGTATACATAGTGTATTTTATTTTACTCTTAATTAAATTTCAAACATTGTCAAATTTTAAATTTTAACATTGTCGAATTTCAAATTCAATCAATTTTCAAAATAACACATTTTCAAGTTTCACATTGAAATAATTTTCAAATTCAAATTTCTTCAAATTTTAATTTTTAAAATAATAAAATAATTATTTCATATGTTTTTAACGGGTTTTAAAAGAATATGGTGCCCTGTGTGATTAAAGTACTAGCTCAAAGATAAAGTGTATCTTACACATTAAAGTATAGTTTTTATTTAATCTAACAATTTCATTTGTATATTAAAAGGTAGAAATATGTAATGACCTAAATGTGGTCATTAATATTTGATCATATTAGTTTTACATATTTTTATAATTAATTAACATGTGCATGTAATTAGTACATATTTTTCCACTTCACCCCATCCTAAGTACATGTGCAGAACCATTTCTATCTCAAATTATCATGTGTTACATATAAAAATATTCTGATTGATACAAATATCCTTTTAACATTTATATGGACAAACTTAGATCCAAATATTAACACTAGTCCCTTAGGAAAAACAAAATATAACAGGAACAATAGTTGGAGGCATTGCTGTCCATGTGGAATATTGTTGTATTTTGCCTATCAATGGTTGATTATATTAATTAACTCCTCCTAGATGCTCTTCAATTTTTTTAGGTTTTATAGCATGTGGTTACCCTTTTCAAATTGCTATGAAGGGACACTCAAGTAACTTATTAACTTGATTGGAAATCTAAATACAAAGACTTGTTTACACAACTGCATATGAAATGATTTTTTGAGCGAATCAGGTACTTCCATTCATGTAATATTTTATTTATAAGTGGTGTTTTTCTAAACCATGTGATGTTTTTAAATCAATGAAATACTTTTTTAAGGTCACACTTATTTCTCATTGGTGTGATGCTTTTTTAAGAATTAGATGTTTATCCATCAATGTGATGATTTTCTAAGTTTATAATTCTTTTCATTTTTGTGATGATTTTTGAAGATTGTGATTATTTTTTAATATTTATGATGTGTTTCCAACACATTTGATGCTTCTCCACTGCATGTGATGATTTTTTACAAAAGCAATGTTTTTTCATACAATTAATGTTAGAATGGAAAATTTAATATTTTAGATGTATTCAATGCTTTAACATGCAAGCAAATATCCTAGAAGTATGTGATTATGCTTTAACTATTCATTTCTAATAGTAACACACTTTCCTCACAGGGTAATCGTAGGTAACTAAGAATACTTGGAAATAACATAAATGCAACATCCTATAAGATACAAGATATTGCATCTTATTTTGTGAAACCATCTACATTAGGCATTCCATCTCCACCACTCTCAAGGTATAGAAAACATTCAAAATGGAACTCATAATGAGTAAAATGAAAATTTAATAAATTGCCATTACTTGAAGACATCTCTTTGAATGAAATAAAAAAATTCTCATTAAAATGATTAAATTTTGAATCTATTTATGGGATGCTAGAATCTAATATATTGAATGTTGGTTGAGTAAATTATAGTAGCCAAGGAAATTGCATTATTACAAATATTTTAATAACACCAATTTACAAAAAAAATATAATTAAATTTGAGAACAATTTTCAAGTTAGAGTAAATAGCCAAGTTTTGATTTACTGAACCTATTAAAATTTAAAATAAAAAAGAATCTCAAAAAGAATCGAATGTAATACTATTAAAAAACACCTAAGAAACATGTATGAAAATAAAATTGAAAAAATATATATAAAAAATGTTTTCAAACATAAAATTTTGAATGCTTGTTTTCATATTAAAAATGAAAAAAATATGCAAAGTAGTTAGGAACTCAAAGAATACTTTATAGAAATGGAGAGACAATTACACTAGATATACATAGAAACATGCTTAGAGATATGCTTAATCTAATATATATTTAGAGACACTCTCGTATTAAACTAAACATGCTTATACGTATATATTACACTACCATCAGGTGAATGGTAATGACAAGATAGTAGTGAGTGATAATAATTAAACAAACTAAACCATCTCATCGTTATCTCACATGCCCAAAAAAATTGCGTAGCGATGAGATAATATAATTGTGGGGACGGTGAATGATAAATTTCCTTACTTTGCATCGTAATATTTATTGAACTGCACCCAGATATTCTAAGATTATAGAGTTCTTTTAATTAATTGTTTGGATTGGCTGCCTACGAATTATCATATGCGACAGTTCAGGATCGGCTATGAGCATCTAGGATTGCGAGCATTGAGCACATAGATACTCCCTCAGATATGCGACAATTTAAATAGTACCAATTTTTTCTAAGATTGTAGCATACATTTCATTGTACCTGATGATACTGTTATTTTCACCTTAGGCATTTATTATGGACCAGCTTCTTGCCAACCACCAATTGCATGAGGATATTTTTCTATATGATTTCAATTTGCCTAAGTCAATTTCAAGCGGTGCACTAAAATAACATTTTGCTAATTAACAGTAACACGTTAATAGTTGCCATTTTTTGAACCAACGGGATGGTTTTGCATATGTTTATGTTACAATTATTACTCGGACATGCACAAGATGAAAGCAGGCACGTGTTTTGCGTTGGCAGATGGTGCTCTCCCCTATAAGTTTGTGGCAGCCACTGCCTTTGGTTTTTATATGTCATTTTAGCCATATGTTGTTTAATGTTGGTTTGTTTTTCATCCGTGGTCTGCTGTAAGAGCGAACAAGGTTTTGAGGAAGTGTGGGAAGAGAAGAGAAGCATTATCCTATTTCATGCTACAAAGAGGGGCCATTTCAAGGTTTGCTGCTTTTGAAATTTGGTAGATGCAATTGGCTGCTAGTGTTATTTTTGTAAACTTTATGAAGTTTAGGTAGGGTTTCTTTAGCACTAAATATTCCTTTTGGTGTTTAGGCTACTGTTTTCTAAACAGATTTTGGGTTCCTTGTAGCCGTCAAACTATCCTACCCTCTACAGATCATTGAACATGTAGCCACCATCATCATAACCTACCACCACTCAAAACCCTGACTTTGCCCATGCCAAATTTGTATTTTTTGATAGCGTCATCGAATTGTTTCTTGTTGTTGGGGCCACTATCAATAGGCATTTAACAAGAAACAATTATGGTTAATATCTATTTTAATTTTATTCATTTTAAAATAGGTCTTCCAAATTTTACAAGGCCTTCTACTCTGCTAAGAAGACAAAACCATGTTCTCTCCCTTATATACCTATCACTATTATTTTTTGTAAACAGCTCCATCTTTCTATCACTGTAAGATTTACGAAAATGCGCTTATATTTATTCTCCATGTCATGTTTTGTTATGATGTATGTTACATGATTTTGTTATTCAAAAAAATCCCCAATTGTTATTCAAAATGCCCTTATACTTCATCTTTTTCTTTTGTGATTTATCTACATATTTGTTTTTGATTTGATTGTTTTGATGAATCATTTCCTTCATGGGTATCATCAAATCATCTTTTCTTGCAATCAAGCTCTATTATAATGATGTTGTAGAACTTCATATAGTTACAAACACAGTTCATGTTGGTATCATTGCACATGTATTCTAAGGCATGGATGTGGCCATTTGTAATTTTGAGGATTCAGGGATGCAAGACTATGTATCCAAGAATATTTTCGTTCCTCAAACAGTCTCCTAGACTAGATCTCTGCATGATTTGATGTTTTATTAATATCTTTCTATTTTTGAAAATATATGAGAGGTTTATTAAGGATTCCCTACCTTTATTTTCTCTTGAAATCATTCGATATTATCCTATTTAGAATTTTGTATCACATTGAATGGTGTCCTTACATACCCAACAAGCTAATGCCCTAAGGCTCCAACAAAATCATACCAAAAGCAAAACATCATTCTTCTGAGGAAACATTCCTAGTACTAACATATTCAATAATAATGAATTTGTGTTCCTATTATCCTCATGCTCAAGGATCTCTAGGGGAATTTAATTCCCTTAGAAGTTTGACATGTACTTTCTTCTTCTTCTTTTACGATTTCTCTACATATTTCTTTTTGATATGGTTGTTTTGATAAATCATATCCTTTGTGGGTATCATCAAATCATCTTCTTATGCACTTAAGCTTTGTGACAATGATGTTGTAGAACATTATATAGTTACAAACATAGTTCATGTTGGTGTCATTACACATGTATTCTAATGCATTGTTGTGGCCATTCACAATTTTGAATATTTAGGTATGCAAGACTGGGTATCTAATAATATTCCTAAAATAGTCTCCCAGACTAGATCTCTACATGGTTTGATGTTTTACTGATATTTTTTTATTTTTCAAAATATATGAGAGGTTCAATACGGATTCCCTACCTTTCTTTGATCTTCCAATCATTTCGTCTTAACCTATCTAGAGTTTTGTAGCATGTTGAATGCCTGACTTCTACAACAAAATCCATCCTTCACTATTAAGAGTGGGAACTAAAGACCAAACTATGGAAATAGCTTCTAAGTATTCCCATGACTCAAGAATTAAGACATTCAACTTGCAAGGAGATTCTTTCTATCCTTGATGATCTTCCCCAATTATCATTTGGGTAGAGCTCGACTGATGATCAAAAATAGTAATAGGAGAGTGTAGAAGTAGTTATCATCTACCACTAGAAGAAAAAGTACTAGCCAAAAGGCTTTGGAAAAATCTATCAAACCTTATCTTGAATATATTTATTTTTTGTGTGATGATTAGTCCAAGTATATCATCCAATTGTTTCAACACTCTTTTCACCCACATAATATCCAACATGTGAAGGATTAACTTGCAGTCATTCCAAGATTGTCTTTCTTTAGGTTGAAGGGATTTTTCACAACCTCCAATATCATCACCATCCCCACTCAATTTATTACTATATTAAAATATCCTCTTTGGACCCACTCAGTGGTAGATTAATATTTACTTTTCTCTACTTTATTTATGTTATAATTCAATTCATGTTTATAGGCCACAAGCTTGATTTATTTTACTATTACAATTATATTTTTTAAAGTAATTTAATTTTTCAAAAATAACATTGTCCTTAAATCTAGACACAAATTAGGGGAATAAGTCACATGTCATAATGGGACATCCATTATAGATTCAAGGGCAAAAGACCTTACAAGGTTTGGGTATACCTACCATGTGTGCTGATGAGAAAACATTGTGCATGTTCAAAAAATAGGATAAATAGAATAGGAAGAGATGATAGATGTAATATCCCTTCGAATATCAAAACAAAAGCTTTGAATTGCTTATCTGAATTTTTGCAAAATATCTTCAATTAGATAAATAAATCACAGTATAAACTCTTATTTATTTGCTCATAAGCTTACAATAGAGATTCTCTGTCAAGTATACAAAGAATATTGAAAAGTAAGGCCTGAATAGCCTGAATATTTCACAAACTGGGAAAGAAATCTGATTCTGGTTCATCTCGGCCTGCTGTGTAAAAAACACAGTCGCCGACATCGGTTATACTGCCGTCGTTGGTCGACCTGTATTCGCTAACTTGCCGATGTCGGTGATATGTCGACCGATGTCAGTCCCTGTAGGTCTCTGTTCGCCGATGTCGGTGCCTGAACTTTCTGTAGATGCGTACGGATTTTCACAAATCTGTATGGAAGTCGTACGGTCGCTAATATCACCCAACCTGTATGCTTGATCCTGATCTGTAGAATTATGGGCTAACACAAAAGATCTATATCTAGATAATTCTTGAATCAACACCCAAAATTAATGAAAATCCCTGTAAACCCTTGTGATAGCTTCTGAGTGAAGTTATCTCTCAAATACCTGTAATACTATGATAACTTCTGGGTGAAGTTATCTCTCAATTTGGCAATAGATCGGCTGATCTTTCACAACCTCTGAATCGCACACAATGAAGAGTTGACGTTCTTCAATGCAATTGGAATCCTGGAACCCTTGGCTCAGTCTTCACAGAAGAATTTCTTAACAAGAATCAATATCAAAAATAATCATTTCCTACAAACTCTCTCCCATGAGAAACCCTTATACCCTCCAAAGGTGTGCTTGCTAAAATTAGATTTCCTCAAATTAGAACTTGGGGTTCTTAAATTAGAATTCCTCAAATTAAAACTTGGGCTTCTTAAATTAGAATTAGGGTCTTAAAATTAGACCAATTCTTAAATTAGAATTAGGGTCTTAAAATTAGACCAAATAATTAATAATTAATAATTAATAATTAATAATTAATAATTAATTAATATCTAATTTAAAATTAGACCAAAATAATTAATTAATATCTAATTTAAAATTAGACCAAATAATTAATATTTGATTAAATCAATCAAATATTAATATCTCCCTCAATACATGTCAGATCCTCGAATCGTCTGAAGCTGGTGAACCAGAAAGTGATTCCGTACATGGTCATGCCATAACAGGGATGGTCCGCTGAGTGCCAAATATCCCTAAATAATAGGAGCTCAGGTAAACATGTCCAAAAAAGCCCGAATGAAAGCCAATTGTAGGAATTCTACTAATCGAAGCCACGCCAAGCTCCATCAAGACCCTCTATCCATCCTCTCAGCCTACGAGGGTCGCATAATAGACTGATCATCAAATCTGAAGATGTCCACTAAAAAAGGGGACATGACAATCCGCCCCTCTGGAAATTGCTTGTCCCCAAGCAATCTCGAAACCACAAACCAACCGATCCCCCTGGATCCCATATGTAGTTATGCTCTGCACTGCTATTAATCAATGCAAGTACCCGCAATATCCTCTGAAATATAACCAAGAGGAATCCAGAATCAGACTGGGGAACACAACTCAACCAAACTCTAAAATCACAACTGCCACAATGAGGAACCCATGAGAAACAGACTCTCGAAATATCATAACCCAAGTAGAGTGGACAACTCAAACTGCCAAAATCGCAAATACCATATACACATTCCACCGTGTTATGCGGAAGGCGCACTCCAACTCCACAACAACTTCCATTTAAATCAGAAGAGATCCATTTCCCACTGTAAGGTACAGCAATGCCCTTCTCTGTTACCTTATCCATCTCCTCTGTTCTTATCTGTACTTCAACTTGAAAGGTACTCTCACACAAAAATGGTATAACTTTTGTTTGAAGGCTTTGATAACCATTAGGTTTTGGGGTTGCAACATAATCTTTCATTGCTCGTAGAATGGGTGTCCATATCCCATGTACTAGGCCAAGGACATGGTAGCATACCTGGTGTGTACTGCATAATACTGATGCAACCTTGTCACATGGTTTTGGTTTCGATATGATCCGGCGCTGAGCTATTTCATTTACTTCATTAATCGAACCTTTTGTTTCTAGAATCCTTTTGTATATGCTATATAGCTCATTACATATTGAAATTACTGCAACATCCATTGTCTTGAAGCCAAGAAACTGATCTTCTTCAATTTTCGGAATTTTTTATTTTTTTTGCTTCTGATAATTCCTTTTCCTGCTCTTTCTGAATCTGTTCAACCTTTTGTCTCAGGTCAGCAAAATTGCCTGGATCCGTATACATGAAGGATAGAGTTTCAAGTTCTGACGTGATTTGATACATTCCTAATAATTTCGCCAAAGGCGCAGAAATCTTCAGTGTTTCTGAAGCAATGCTACGCTGTTTATGTGGCGGCATGTGTGACAAAGTCCGCATGTGATGTAACCTGTCTGCAAGTTTTACAATAATAATGCGGACCTCCTCTGTCATAGCAAGAAACATTTGCCGCAAGTCGTTAGCTTTGACATCTTGCACAGAAATTTTTAAATTTGCACATCGCAGTTTGCCTAGCTTAGAAAGCGTTGTCTCTCCTATAAATCGGCGGACAATTGGACCAAACTCATCTTCTATCCTTTCGCTAAATTTCTGCTTAAAAAAACCATTTTTGCTCATCACTGCCGCAACATTGAAAGGTGTGATAATTTCTGTCACTTCTTGATCTTTGATCTCCCTTCGCCGCTCTCTTTCTTTGTCCTGCCGTTCCTTCTCTCTCTCTCTGACTTCCCATTCCCTTTCACGTTCTTCATAAAGACGCCCTGCTTCCCGAATCCTCATCTCACGCTCCCTTTCCCTACGCAGCCTCTCTCTTTCACGTTCCCTTTCATATCTTTCTAGTTCTCGTTCCTTCTCACGTTTTACATCTCACTCTCTATCTCTCTCTCTGTTTCTATCATAGCGCCTCCCTCTGTCAGATGAGCTAGTCTCAGGCCTTTCGTGCTCAGATGTTGGTCTTTTTTCACTTGTTGTGTCATCTTCATTTTTGTCGTCTGCAACATCACTCTTCATGATTTCAACATCAGAATCTGCATCTTTGGATCTTGCAGGCGCCTCAGATGTGGATATAGATTTCCCAAGAGCATCTGCGTAAGTAGGAAGAGGTGTAGGCAGGGGAAGGAGCTTGAGCCTTGATCTCTCTTCAAGCATATTTTTCAGCTTCAGCAAAGCATCCTCGTCAGCCTGTCGATCAGCATTATTTACAATACCAAACTTTTTCCCATTATCCTGTTCTACTGGATCTTCAGAATCACCATTGTCCTTTTTTTTACTATCAAGCAGAGCAGGTTTTGGAGGTTCTTTCTTCTCAACTCCTGGTGTCGTTTCCTCCTCTTTGTCAGCGGCTTGAAGTGCAGCTGCTTTGATTTGCTTTTCCCTTTCAGTTTTCTTTTCAACATAACGCTCAAGATATTCACGCGTTGCTTGATTGACATTCAACTCAAGACAAAGCTCGTCCACCTGTCTCTGAATGCAAGCATCGGACTCATCCTCACTGTCTAACACCTGTGAAGATAACGCAGATAAATCATTACCTGAAGATGGGTTAATGTCTCCCTGTACTGGATCAGCATGTCTGTCAAACTCATCATCCAAACTTCTGCATGTCATAGGGAAAGTACTACGATCCTTAGGCCTATCAATTAAACTCTTTAACCACATACCGGCTCTAGGTGAGACATTTTTCTCTTTTGTCCAGACATACCATAAATCTTCTGCCAAAAGTTTAGAAATTTTATCCTCCTCAAACAAGATTGTGAACATGATAGAGTGCATTGATGCTAATACATCACTGGAATGAAACTCATTTAAAATATTCCAAAATATGTTAAACATCTTGCGAATGCCACCAATACAACCTACTAACATCATAATGTTTTCAAATCCATACCTTGCAAATGTTTCAAGTAATCTCGCCCTCTTTGAGAAATGAGGGTCTCTAATGTCATCCAACTTTTCGAAGCTTTTTACCATGGCATGAAGTACCTCTCTCATAATCCGATCATCATAAAAATTAAAGCCAGCTATTATCCTTATGATTTCACTAATACAAGAGAGAGTTGCAAGTCTTACCACCTCATCATGATGTCTTAATAATCGGGGCTTCACCAAAGAATCAAACGCTGGAGATAACGCTGTTTGCATCTCATAAGAATTTGACTGCTCAACCTTGCTTAAATAAATTTCTAACTCCTCCAAAGTTTTTAGAATGTCATCTGCTTGCTGGAATTGATTATCTAACTTCTTCTTCGCATTGTGCATTCTTTCTTCCAAATCTTTGACACCTGTTAAAGCCATACTGACACCCAAACTACCCAACAGGATGGCAAGACATTAGCTCTGATACCACTGTAATATCCCTTTGAATATCAAAACAAAAGCTCTAAATTGCTTATCTGAATTTCTGCAAAATATCTTCAATTAGATAAATAAATCACAGTATAAACTCTTATTTATTTGCTCATAAGCTTACAATAGAGATCCTCTGTCAAGTATACAAAGAATATTGAAAGGTAAGGCCCGAATAGCCTGAATATTCCGCAAACTGGGAAAGAAATCTGATTCTGGTTCGTCTCGGCCTGCTGTGTAAAAAACACAGTCGCCGACGTCGGTTATACTGCCGTCGTCGGTCGACCTGTATTCGCTAACTTGCCGATGTTGGTGATATGTCGACCGATGTCGGTCCCTGTAGGTCTCTGTTCGCCGATGTCGGTGCCTGAACTTTTCGTAGATGCGTACGGATTTTCACAAATCTGTACGAAAATCGTACGGTCACTAATATCACCCAACCTGTATGCTTGATCCTGATCTGTAGAATTATGGGCTAACACAAAAGATCTATATCTGGATAATTCTTGAATCAATATCCCTTCGAATATCAAAACAAAAGCTCTGAATTGCTTATCTGAATTTCTGCAAAATATCTTCAATTAGATAAATAAAACACAGTATAAACTCTTATTTATTTGCTCATAAGCTTACAATAGAGATCCTCTGTCAAGTATACAAAAAATATCGAAAGTACGGCCTGAATAGCCTAAATATTCTGCAAACTAGAAAATAATTCTAGATCTGGTTCATCTCGGTCTGCTGTGTAAAAAACACAGTCGCTGACGTCAGTTATACTGCCGTCGTCGATCGACCTGTATTCGCTAACTTGCCGACGTCGATGGTATGTCGACCGATGTCGGTCCCTGTAGGTCTCTGTTCACCGATGTCGGTGCCTGAACTTTTTGTAGATGCGTACGGATTTTCACGAATCTGTACGGAAGTCGTACGGCTGCTAATATCACCCAACCTGTATGCTTGATCCTGCTCTGTAGAATTATGGGCTAACACAAAAGATCTATATCTAGATAATTCTTGAATCAAAACCCAAAATTAATGAAAATACCTGTAAACCCTTGTGATAGCTTCTGAGTGAAGTTATCTCTCAAATACTTGTAATACTATGATAACTTCTGGGTGAAGTTATCTCTCAATTTGGCAATAGATCGGCTGATCTTTCACAACCTCTGAATCGCACACAATGAAGAGTTGACGTTCTTCAATGCAATTGGAATCTTGGAACCCTTAGCTCAGTCTTCACAGAAGAATTTCTTAACAAGAATCAATATCAAAAATAATCATTTCCTACAAACTCTCTCCCATGAGAAACCCTTATACCCTCCAAAGGTGTGCTTGCTAAAATTAGATTTCCTCAAATTAGAACTTGGGGTTCTTAAATTAGAATTCCTCAAATTAAAACTTGGGCTTCTTAAATTAGAATTAGGGTCTTAAAATTAGACCAATTCTTAAATTAGAATTAGGGTCTTAAATTAGACCAAATAATTGATAAATATCTAATATAAAATTAGACCAAAATAATTAATTAATAATTAATTAATATCTAATTTAAAATTAGACCAAATAATTAATATTTGATTAAATCAATCAAATATTAATATCTCCCTCAATACATGTCAGATCCTCGAACCGTCTAAAGCTAGTGAACCAGAAAGTGATTCCGTACATGGTCATGCCATAATAGGGATGGTCTGCTGAGTGCCAAATATCCCTAAATAATAGGAGCTCAGGCAAACATGTCCGAAAAAGCCCGAATGAAATCCAACTGTAGGAATTCTACTAATTGAAGCCACGCCAAGCTCCATCAAGACCCTCTATCCATCCTCTCAGCCTACGAGGGTCGCATAATAGACTGATCATCAAGTCTGATGATGTCCACTAAAAAGGGGGACATGACAATAGATCTCAAAGAGGTGATCAGGAATTTATTTGATACAAGTGGCATCAAACATAAAAATGTGTCTTTATAGAGCCAATTTTCATGAATATGATAATTCCCAACCTGTATGTGTTATAAGTAGATAGATATAGGGATTAAGTAACATATTTTAAGATGTTTTATGGATCTATGAAATTATATAAAGTCTTTTTACATCCAGGATCAAAGAGTTTTATTGGATATCAACATAGTCACTAGAGTAAATGTATACATATGGTAGTTTCGATAGGAATGCCCAAACCCACATGTAATTTTTCAATAGTGTGTGGCGACGTTCAAATGGTTTTTTGAGTCTATTTAGATATCAACTATTAATTACCTGATGGTTTAGAACAACTGTGCGACTATTGTAGCTCATATTGGAGAATTAATTAAGGATTGTCTTTTTATTGGAGGGTTACTTATAAATATTGTACTTTCTTTTATACCTAACTAGAACCATATAGTAGTTTCCATTTACATAGATAATGCATCATTTATCTCTTTGTGCTTTGTTCCTTTGTTAGAAATGTATTTATATTAGCTATGATATAAGATTTAAATATTAAATAATATCATGCAACATATCTAAAATTTAAAAGTTATAATCTTCCTTAAAATTTCTCTATATAGTAGGATGAAATAAAAGTTCTTTTGATCAAATATTCTATACTCATTGCAACATCCTTAGCAACACCATAGTAAGATCTGATATAGAATGTAATTGGCATCGAGAAGAATCATATTTACATAGATACTTGTAAATATATGAATATTTCATGTGTTTTATCTTTTAATCCCATGAAATTCCAGTATTCATCCATAAAATAGAAGTAGTAAAACCATTTGGAAGACAAGGCCACATATTGTCTTGCATCAAACAAATTCTCTATGTAGTGGGAGAGCACGACACTCATTGTGTTTCATCAAACATAAAATCCATTGAAATTCATATAAAGAGTATAATCCATAGGAAAACTTCTCGAAAAAAAATATTCAAGACTTTTTCCAAGGAAAATTGAAGATCACCAAATGCTCCAACTATGCCTAATTAGTGGTTGTTTTGAGTCAGGAATTTGGAACCTTATCTCTACTAGAGAGGTATTTATCCTATGAACATTTTACAAGTGATCATTAGGATCATATGTAAGATAAAATGATAGTATATGTCTAGCCATCCATATCTAATAATCATCTAGATATTTGAAGAGTATATCATCCTTAATTTGCTAAATTATAATGAGACTATCTATGTAAATAGGCATATCTATTCATTTACTACTCTCTATCCTTGTGAATGATTCTATGAGATAATAAGCATTTAAATTTTCATCTAAATATGACTGATATTGATGAAGAAGTTGTTGCTAGTGTCCCTCATAATGATAATTTTGTGGATATGTTAACATGATTGCACTCTATTTACGGCCATGGCTTTTATTTATTTTTTTAATTGAATTATTTATTTTGCTTTGTTCTATTTTTTTAATCTAGTTGGTAAATGTAGATAATTTTATGAGTATGTGGAATACGTACAACCACATATATGTAATTTACCCCTATTAAAGCTTGCTTAAACTCAAATTCACCATATTATTTACATTATAAACTCATCACCTGTGTACTAGGGTTTTAGCTGAAGAGTCTACCTTATTTGTCATTTCAATAAAAGGGATTTGGACCAAGGTCATGTATTTATGTCTCTCACAACCAACTCTTTTAGAATATTAAATAATATAATAAGAGGTTTGGGGTTCAAAATCATACCCCTAATTCCAAAGTCTTCCTTAAAACATGGAATTACACCCAAGCATAACCCTCTGTAACCTAAGAATTACATAGTGTACAAAATGGCCATGATTAGTTCATATCCTACCATTCCTCTTGGATGAGGATATTTTTAGTCTATATGGATTGATTTATTGTATTAAGGTTAATTTGATACCAAAACACGCTCTTATAAGTGGCCTTTATTGGAAATGCTTCATAATACCTTAGAGTCATTGATATGATGTTACTCTAATTAGTGTAACAAATTTTGTTTCAACTACTTTTTTGGATTCATAAATTTATATGAGGTTATTTTTATCTCAATTAATTTCATCTACAAAGATTATTATTAATCTTTCAAACCATTATAGCTTGTGGCCACTGGTTTTCCCATCCTAAAGCATTCATACTTCTAAAAGGGGATAACCTTGTGACCTTGAATAATCTTCCTTTTTACCTTCCATTTACATTTACTTAGTATTTATGGGCATAAATTATAAGATATAATTAAATCTAAACCCACTTAATATATCCTAATTTTATATACATTTAGAATAATATTAATACTCTTGCAAATTTTCAATTTGCTAATAAGTTTGTATGCTAATAATTCTATTGAATTTTAACTACATTCTTGCTTATGTATAAATATCCATTATAGTAACTTCTATGGTAAATGTATATTACATTATCTTATTATCATCATTATTAGTTTGACAAATTTTCTTTTCTTTTTTATACATTATATTACATTTGGAAAATTAAATTTGACTTTTTCTATAACATGTTACAGTGAATAATTACTTGCATTATTTTTTGCATTGCACCAAGGGATCTCTTATTTGTGGTGAATATTTTCCACAAGGTACAATCAATTGTCTATATGTATTTTTAATCAACTTCAAAAAATAAATTGAAACCTAAATTATAATACATGTTTCACATTTGTGAATACCATGAAAAGACAAAGGAACAAGAAAGAACGAAAAACACCTATAGTTTTAGTAGATGTGGATATATATGAAAATAAAACATAGACATTAATACCACACATTGATAATGTTTTAATAAGAAATCATCTTTTCTAAATTACCTCATTCAAATATAATGTAGGTGATTGTTTGTTTGACAAAATTCTAGTGTTATTGAATTTTCATTACACATTTAATGAATTATGAAATGGAATAATAGGTTTATTTTTATCATGTTTACATAATCATGATCTAAGTGCAAAATGGTCATATGAATATGAATTGCATTTTAACATTCTATATGACTTCCATGTCATATATGAAAAGAGTTCATACGTAGAGAGGATGAGAATTTTTACAAATAATACAAGTGCAGGTCTATTTCGACTATGGGGTGATACATTATGCATTTAGTGGCATGCATAGTGGCCAAACATATCGATTTGCTTATAGTTTGTAATACATAAGCATAGATACTTAAATTTTAATAGAGAATTGTTAACTCCTACATATTCCATCTTATTTCATGATAGGAATCCATGTTCTAGTCAGTACAAACCATTTATGACAAGAAGAGTGTAAGGTACCACTCCTGAAACTATACACAATATATTTTCCACTACGTGTTCAAAAAATTTAGACAAATGAAATGCAATTGAAAATGAAATAAAGATGTATAAATTGCATAAAACAAGCCCATTCATTGACAATTATGGAAAAAGCATATTCAATTCAATAATTTGCCTGACAAAAGGTGATTTTGATGTGCTATCGCTACATCATTATATTTACCAATCAATATCAAATGCAATTTTCAAAGAGGTCAAATGTGCAATGGAATGCTTGGAAATGTGCAAATCAAAATTCATGGAAACTAATAGTAAAACCATTGTAAATTGGAAATCATTTATCAATATGTTAGGAATGCCATATGAACAGGCTTTAATAGAAGGAGGGAATTTACGTTTGTTATGGATTTCAAACATCCTACAAGTGATGATCCAAAAATGGTTAGCAACAACTGGAAAGATTTCAAACATATATAACAATTTCTCAAATGTAAAGGACATATACAATGTCATTACATTTAAAACATAACAAATTCATATTCACTATGATCAATTAGAAGAAATCCAACAATAATCAAATGGATATTATTGATCTAGCATATATGTCCATTCACTAAAAAAAATGCATTCAAGAAATGAACATGAAATAGACAATTTTAATCCTATATGTATTCACGTAAATACAAAGACAATTGTCAAATTAATGCAAAATCTAGACACTAGTAAAGCAACTACAAAAATAAAAACTAGAATTGGATAACCTATGATAGAGGAAATGTCACTGCATTTATTGAAAATATAAATTAGAGATCAAAAAATGTTATCGTATTTGATATAAGAAAACACAGGACATGAGAACAAACTAACATTGGAAACATGTTAATAGCTCCAACAATAAGAAATAAAACACATGACAATGCAACACTAGTGACAACAAATTTTCAAATTATAAAATGTACACCATTACGTTGTTTGAAAACAAAAATGTGAAAGTTTGTAAATAATGAGTGTAAAATGAAAATAGAAATTTATGAAGCCCAAAGAGCAATTAGAACATATCTACAATCAGTTAATGTCATACCTACTTGTCCATATTGTTGATGTGAATGCTTACACTTCTGTAAAGATATAATTGATTATGATAATGCTATTACTAATGTTTTCTATTTGATCGCTACTGAATCATAATTTGATAGAAAACAATTTCAAGGAAACATATTTAAACAATGTAATTTATCTCTTGAAAATTAAAAAATACCTCCATTTGCCTCACCTTTTCAAATACAAAGAAATCCACCAATACAAGTAGTTTAGACATTGCATTCTTTAGAATAAAGACTAGTTTCAATGTGTATTGCCTTCATAAGAATAAAGTAATAAGGATATAAATGAGCACAACTAGGACTTTTGGGAATAATTATGACTGTGCTTATTGATTTTGTCATACTTAAAAGCATTACCTAGGAAAATAAAAAAATTATAACCAAATAATTGCAATTGCTTTTAAATTGAAATTAGAATATGATAATGAATATTTAAGTGGAAATTTTAGATCTATATGCATGATGAATTCATTATATGATCTTTTAAAAATGTCTGTATATATGAAAGAAGAAATCACTACCGATAAGGAATGGCTACATACCTTTTAGGATGAAATTGACTGAAGAGCAAAAAAAATTCAAAATGTTGAAGTTATTGACCATGATTCAATTGAAGCTAAATTAGAACCAATAATATATTAAATAATTCATGGATTTGAAAACTCACATTCAATAAAAGACTTTAAAGAAAGCGTTATTGAAATAGCACCATCTAAAGGCTTTGAGCCATTGATTATGTTTAAAAATAAGTACTCAAAAGAAATGAACTTTCTAACTCTATATTATGATTGTGCTTGGGCAAATGATATTATGGAAACTTTTTCCTACTATAAAATTTTTAAGTGGGAACTATAACATCAGGAAAATGACATTTCAACTCATATCACAAATCTATTCTTCAAATAAATTAAAATAATCATACAAGTTTCTTGTTTTGCATGGATATGTATAAGAAAAGGAGAATTGAAAGGGAAAACATTATATTCAAGAGACCTTAATAAAAATAAAAATGTAGAAAATATTTTGAAATCTCTAATAGGTTTTAAATTCTTAAAAAACATTTTTATATCACCTAACTATTTAGAAAAAATAAAATTAAAACCATATTTACAATGATAAGGCAATTATGGAAACCAGCATTTTTCATTATGCTAACAAGTGAAGATCATTTCCGGAGTCCCCTTTACAATTTCTTAAGTAGTATGAATAGGAAAAAGGAATCACAACACAATGAGATTATACACTTAGACAATATTGATTTGACGATAAGAAAGAATTTAGTAATTTGTAGTCGTTATTTCAATCATAAAATAAGTGATTTAAGAATATTTCATTCTAAAATAAGTAATTGTTTGGAAACATTGTGGATTAATTTTTCATAACAAAATTTCAAAATAGATGAAATAAACACATTCACTTTATGCTTTGGATACACAATCGACTGATCTATGGCCAATGTTCAAATGCTGAAATTGAATCATTTGTGATAAAATACATATCTTGTAATTTATCATTACTAGATGAAACATTAATGAAAATGCAAACTCATCATCATATGAAAACTTGTAAGAAGTACAAGAAGTTGTATTTCATATTCAACTTCCCACTACCTCTAATGGACAATACAATAATATTAGAACCTTTGGAAAATACACAACATGAATTCATAAACGCTGCTAAAACATTTTTCAAATGGTTAGAAAATAGAAAGTATGCCAAAAATGCAACATTTGACATCTTCTTTAAAATATTTTATTTAAATAAGGAAATTTTTGTGAATCTATTATGATCTATTACTACACATCTTGTAATTAATTTGAAAAGACACCTGGTGGACATGTGGACCAATGCTTTCATAATTTATGTTCACTACCTTTGGCATGTAAATACATATACATAATTTATTATTAATACATATTTTTTTGTAAGGTACTACAAATATTATATGAGTAAGATGAATCATAAACTAATAATGGATTTATAAAAAGTCTAAGAAGACCTATAAAAAATTGAGACTAAATTTTAATTTGTATGAAAACTGGGTAACACCTTATCTATCAACAAATGTCCATCGAATAAGCATCACAAATAGTGTTATCACTTCTAGTACATTATGCCTCTAGGAAAACTATTTTTATAAACACATCACCATTGTCAGATATAACATTTGTTTTTAAATGTCCTAAATTGTTAACATTGGAGCATGGTGACTCCAAAAATGTAATGTGTGCTTTGGTCACAGACAAATACAATGTAAGACCAAAATTTTTAGAACATGTGTGCTTAACATAATATGTAGACTACTATGTAAGAACAAGTAAAAATATGAAGAGACATCAAAAACCACAAATCATATTCTATGTGAGATACAACAAACACATTGACCCTGAGAACTAATATAAAGATAAAATGATGTTTTTCATACCATATCAAGAACCGAAAGAAGCATTAAAAAAATATTTTGAGATATGGCTTGCAGTTTACCTTGGGCACTTTTAAACTATACAAAATAAAGAGGCCAAATTCACAATATAATTTTAAAAAAAATGGGGTGACATCAACATGACTACTACACATATGCATAAAGAAAACTAATGATATTTGACATTGAAAATGGCAATGAATGTGATCAATATTTTGCTAGAAATGATGAATATGATATTGGGGTTGATCTAAATCAAATTTGAAAAACACCCAACAAAAAATTGACCACAAAGCAAATTCAAAATACATAGGAAACCATTTATAATAAACAAAGACAACTATTTTGATTGACAAAAAAATTTATCTCTGAACAACAATAAATTGTTAAAGATGTTACAATAAGAAGAAAATTATATAGATAAAAAAATTCAACTATTTCTAACAGGTGAGCTAGAATAGGAAAGACATATATAGTAAATGTAATTTACTAAGGACTATGTCATTTCTATAATAGACAACTTAATAGTGACCCATTATCATTGCATGTACTAGCAAAGCTGTCTATAATGCAAATGGTGCAACTACTCACTTTGTTTTCCAGTTTCCATACAAAATGTCAAAAAGGCTTCCACTAGATTCTAATACACTAGATAGTATGATAAATAAATATGATCATCTTCATGTAATTATTATTGATGAGGTATATGTAATAGGTAGTCAAATGCTTTATAACATAGATAAAAGGTTACGTGAATTCATGCACACACTAACAAAGCCATTTAAAAACCTAGATGTCATTTTATGTGGTAACTTTTACTAGACACAACCTATTATCGATAATTGGATATTCAAAGAAATTGAAATTCAAAGTGAGATAATACCATACATATTTTGGATTGAAAATATAAAATGCTTTTAACTACAACAAGTAATGAGGCAATCAGATATTTAATTCACAGTGATTCTAGATCACGTAAAAATAAATAATGTTATAGCAACAGACATAGAATTCCTCCACATGACCCCACATTTCCATACCTATTTCACAAAAAAAAAAATGTTAAAATTCATAACAAAATGTTGAATGTTTTGCAAGGACAAACATATACACTAACCATAATTGACCACATAAAAATTGATGAAACTAAAAATCACTATACACCTAGTAGAAAAATAATTTTGGTGAATAAAATAACTTATAAAAGAAATATCCTAGTCAAGCGAACTATACGAAATTAAAATACATGAAATTTTTCAATATTAGAGAAGCACATCATCTGAAATTGTATGGATACAATTCCATGATGCTAATGTATGAAAATTACAATGACAAATAATGGATTCCTTACATAGTATATAAATATACAAATCATGGACTCTTATAACAAGAGTTACAAAAATAATAAATGGAAAAAAGTAAGTAATAATGTAAGAGAAATTCCCTATACAATTAGTATGTGCAAGAATAATTCCTAGGTCATAAGGGATAATAATGAATGTTTTAGCTTTTGACCCCCATGGAAAAAACCATCATGGTCATATTTATATTGGAATATGTAGAGTAAAAACCATTGAATCATTGTACCTTGTTGAAATACTATATGAGAAAAATTTCATTGTCTGATATGAAGTTTAATGTGAAATGTAAAGGCTTATAAATAATGCACAATAGAATTTGATATATGATCCTATTAGAAAAACATGTAATTATTTCACAATATTCTCTTTGATCACTAAGATCTTAAAATTATACTTATAAAATATACTACACTAGCACCAACTCATGCAATCAATTGTGTTATGCCTATAAGAAACTCGAATGGTGACAAGCCCAAAGATGAATTTGCTCACTAAAAATTTCAATTTTTTTGCTGCAATGAATATTCATGGTCTATTGACATGCTACATGAAATCAACTTCACTATAAATCATTGATATGTCTATTTCAATATAAAATGTGTATTTGGTGATAAGAGTCCCTCTTGTAGACCTTTTGACATTTGTATATAAAATTACATCAGCTCTAGAACCAAATATGAAAATCATTATAGTGAGTGATTTCAACATTGAAATGGCATAAAATAAAAGTACCCAAAAATAATTGGATCACTTCATGACAAACCATAATTTTATTCTACTACCAAGTCCAATAATGACCGAGGTAGGTATGATAATATACCACGTACGGGAAAATATCAAAAAATATATATAATTGAATAGTTTCATGCATATTGAACTAACCACAATGCACTTTCAATTACATGTAACATAGACATTTGACATAAAATAAATAATATTTACATTAGCAATGTGTAATTCAAAAATGATTCATTTACATTTTCCTTTTATGAACTTACATCACATGTCACCAAAAGTAGAATAATAAACTAAAGATGAATCTCCAAAAAGTGACACAAGCACATCAAGGAAAAGGTAAGCATCTACAAATTGATTATTTTATTCCTATTTTAATTTGTATAAAAATTTTAGGTAGTTATAGTATGCCTTAAAATTTGCTTATGTGACTTCAACTACTAAACGAACAGATGCACATAAACAATAAAAAAAGGTATGTATTTACATTTCTAGTCAATGTTTTTTTTCATCAAACATAATCAATGTTCCAATTATTCAAGCAACCCTAAATCTTGGTTTTTCTTCTCAAAAATTTAAAATGTGCTGTAAAATGTATCTCAAAGGCTATCATTTCTTATATATTCAAGAAAAATAGCTTTATTAATTTATTTTTAAAATTATTTTGTAGATACATTTACCTTTTGTTAGTATATTTCATAATTTTCTAGTAAGACATCTACACTTCTATTTTGTATTTGTGTCAAGATGTTGATATTATAGTAAAAGAATCATAAACCTCATAACATCAATATATTTTTACTAGCTTATCTGTATACAGTTTATTCTTTCCATTGAAGAGCTCCTTTGTCTCTTACCTATGAGCTCCTTCATTTACATGTATGGTGGAAAGTTGATACTTCCTTATTGTATAGCATATCCATTCACATATACTATGCATTCCCAATTTTGTCTAATGACTATATTTATTAAGATAATCAAATACTTGGGATTCATAATGACTAATGAACATGGAAAGGCTACTCTAGGCATTAATCAATTGTGATATCATGTGTTTTATGTCAATTCCAAATGACATTCTTGAACCATCATTGAGTGTAATTTTTTTACTCCTACTTGTAACAGTTTGTCTCATCTCTCTAGATGTTACAATTTTTTTCTTTATCTATTTTAGTGATTTTTGATTCAACAACCCTACTCATGTTTACACTTTATATTGGGTTTGTATACCTTTAATCATTCCACTTGCCTCTCTATTCATGATTTTTTCTTTCAATGTTTGGTTCTCAACCTATTGGCATCTTTATCTATTATGTAATTGGCACTGAGTATTCTATCATGTACTCAATTTCAAGTTGATTCCTCTACTATCTTTGCTTGAATATAAGTTTGTCAAATTTCCCAGACTCTTTTGTGGCTCTTTGTATGTTCCACAATAGCAAATTTTTAAAGTATGTAAAGACAAATTCATTCAATCAGTCCCACTTTTAATGGAAATATCTCCCCTCAACACTTCATCTTCCAAAGCCAAAGATAATTACATAGAGATATATATAGAATTGATTCAATCAAGAATAAATTTATTGGTAGTTAATATAAAATTTTAGATTACATAGAACCTTGGGGTTACAAGCCATGGTCATTTGGATTCATTCCCAACACTGACTCCTTACAGCGTCTCTTTTTTAGGTGATATAATGTCTTTTCACTTCATAATATAGGTTTTAGTTGTATTGAGATGATTGGTAATACATTATCATTCATTATTATATAGGGGTTACCTATCATATTACATGTTTATGCTATTAAATACACTACAATATGATAAAAGATCATATGGTTCATGTACACTTAAAGTTACATTCTGTCCATTCTCTATGTTCAACCCCAAAGGATTTGATTTACTTAGTATTTGCTAGGAACATACTAGATCATATATTCATCATAAAATAAGTTATCACTTTTTGATATTAACAATAGTCTTGTATTTTGATATCTCGATAAATAGAAATTATTTTTTGACTACTCGTAATTTTTTTTTTCACTTTTACATCATACAAGCCCAAGTAAGGAGACAAAATTCCTCGCATAATATATGACATAAATAGTTATAATAGTGGATAAGATTTTGAATGAGATATTTTTTCACATATAAAAGAGTGCTCGATAGGCAAAAGGGAAAAGAGCTCCTATGAATAGACATGATAGATAACAAAGATGAAATGATAATAACACTAACTGTAGATGGCACATGGATAAAGAAGCATGAACAAATCCCTTCACTTGAAAATTCAATATCTATGAAGGACTTCTCCATTACTCCTAAAATTGAATACGATAGGGGAAATTCAAATTTCATATTGCTAGTAAAGAGTAAAACGACAATAAAGTGCATTGTCTAGGTTTGTATCCAACATATGTTTATTCCTAACTCCACAATACAACAAATTTTGAGCAAGATGGAGCACTATTCCATAGCTACAATGGCAACCATCTATATATCTATAAAAAATATAGACAATCAACTTACTATTGACATAATAGATGGCAATTTCTTGAGTGACACTACCAAGGTAAGCATAAATTTATTTACTTTTATTCTATGAGGAAAAAGACATTGCATCCTACCCTTTCAAAAAAATAATTTGTTTTAGTTTTTTCAAATTATAGGTGTATTTATTCCACATGCTTATATATCATTATGATGACATATAAAGCAAAATATGGAAAAAGGAACTAGCTATTTTCATTTTCAAAAATATGGCGAAATGGACCCAGACAAAGGATAGACCATTGCACTATAGGCAATCCACTCTTATCACTTATGTCAATGAAAATAATGATTTCTTACATGTAAAATCTCTCTTTGACAATACAATCAAGGTATATTATCTTATATTGAGCATTTGAATCCTAACATCGAGTTTCGTTATAACAGTTAGGAATGTAAGCATGTCTATTTTCTAAAATCCCTAGAATTCAATAGATAAACACTTGTTTCAAAGTATGCATGAAGTCTTTCAAAACAATCCTATTCTATCTCATCTCTTTTATTTATTTCTATTTCTCTCACATTGGGGTTGAGGAAATATTACAAAACAATCCTGATTCTAACCATTTCAAGAGACTATATACAACTTATGATGGTAATATATCGTCTATCTATAGGACACCTTTAAAGGATATTCTAATGAACATGTATTGAGTTATTCTTGAATAATCTAATACCACAAAAATTATCACACCTAATGTTTGTCAATGTTATCAAATTTCCCTTTTCTTATCACTTTATATTTCATGCAAGTTAAAAAGTCTTGATTATTTTTCATCCTTTGATTCCTATTTTTGCATATTCTTTTTGTTCCCTATTTATTAATTATGGTTACATAGATAGTAAAGATATTATTTTTTAATTACTATTTTGTGGAGAGATGTTTTTTATATCACTTCAAGGAACAAAATAGATGTGTCAATCTAATAGTGTTACATGCATAGTCTGTCCCTAAAAAGGCAAGATTGATACTATATCTAAGTTCAATATTCTATTATTTATAAATTCGACAACTACGCATATTAAATATCAAAAACCTTTAAATATTATTTTTAAATCATGAAAAATAGGATAATTTTTTCTAAATATATTATACTATACAAAGGCAAAGTATTGTTCTTACCCATTTGGGTTTGTCATTGAATGTCTTTACCTATTAATCTATTATCCTACATTCCACACAATTATTAGGGTACACATCCTTATAGTATTCAATATGTATGGCTAATGGCTAAAATTAATAGATTTAGAGACTGCTACCAAATCTATCAATTGTAAAAGCAGGTTTGACAAAATTTGAACTAATTTGCATAAACTATAATCTAGTGGTGGACCACTTTCAATCGGTGAAGGAATCAATTGTGAATTACAAAAATTACAAAAAATAATTTCCATAATTTTACTCCCATTGGCTATTATACAATATTAAATTTGAATCCAATATAAATCTGCAATGCATAGCAAAATACCAAGTGGTTGATGAATTACTCCCTACATTAAGGAGAATAACATACATAGAATATCTACAAAATAAATAAAGTGTGATTTATTTGCTTTCAGAACTTACCATGCAAGGCATTATTAAAATTGATAAAATAATTTCATTAAGCAAATTATTCCACAACTCAACAATGAAGATATGAAATTGTCTAACAATTAAGTATTTACATAATGTTATATGTACTTGTAAATTTCACAACATTAGCAAATGGATTCATTTCTATAAGCGGTACTCATAGACACATTATGAATGCTTCAATATTTTCTTGTCTTATGTTGTATAAAAGTTCACTCTATTAGTTTTTGTGCTTGGTCATGTGCTTTGCTATCAAGCCAAGTTGGTTCTAAACTTGGTGGAGCTAGGTGTGAGGTTAGTAAGATCATGTGCATAATATTTAATTATGATATGGCACTAACATTAGTATCACATAAGACAAAACCCTTATGCTCTCAACAAAAGTGAAATAGTATAGGGACCGAGGCTTTATCAAGTTAGTTATATCATGGTACAACTCTGGAATCAAAGGGACTTAGTCATTAGTCAAAGATGTTCAGCTAGCCATCTAACACTAGGTTATTTATAGTTAGTTTAATAAGCGTGAGTCATCTTAGTGGCCCAATTCCTAGGGTAAAATTCTATATTTGGGAGGACTAGACTCTATGAGGTGAAAGATGTGGGATTAGCTAGTGGAATCATTTAGGTACTTGTGAAAATCTTGGGGATGGCTTGGCTCAAGGATTCATTCTCAAGTTAGTGTTTTAGGCATGGGTCTTAGAACCTTGGTACAATATGATTCCTATATTTAGTCATTACATAGGTGATCCCAGGTCACTAAATAGGGCAAGGATGCCATTAGAGACTAGGGTTGAACCTCCATATTCCCATCTATTATGTAAAACTACTCAAAGTATAAAAGAAACAATCTTATAAGCATACCATCATGTATATCATAAAACATGGATTAATACTTCATATTCCTCCAATACAATTCTTCATTAACTTGTAGTTTATCCAAAAAAATTCAATACAATAATATAGCGTATGCTCTTCCTAACTCTATTCATGCCTATCAGCTCACATGCAGGCTTGGGATATACATCCCAATCTCTAACCTACTATTTGCATATTAAGATACACTACTAGTTCACTCCATATTTTTTCAAATCTCTATTTCACTTAATCAATCCCCCTTCTCCTCTTCAATTTCAAGCCTTCTTTTATAAATGTATGGTCATATCTTGGTAGATCAGATGAGCATGTGTCAAGTGTTGAGTTATAGTTGGTCCATCAGCTCCACTTTGATATTCAGGTTGGATGAATGCATGCCATGTGTTGATCTATCATTGAGGGGTCACTATCTCACCTGACCCACTCTTTTAAAAAAAATCTTCTCAAGCCATCACATCCAAGTCTTGGTAGGGATGTTTTTGAGTAATTTAGTGTTATTCAACTACCCACTAGCTGGCATGGAATCCATGGGATCTTCATTGGTTGGTGCTTAAATATCTAAAAAGGGAATGACTACTGCAAGGATCACCTCATGATAATATTTTTATAGTTTTCATGGTTCATGAAATTTCTCTAAAATGGGGCCTAACATTACCCCATACAAAATTTATAGTCTGCCCTAGACTAGTATTTTAATTCCTTAGGCATGCAAAATTTGAGTGTACCTTGTTACAGATTTACCTTGAGATTTTGATAGCATTTGATAGTGACCTTAATTTCATCAATGGAAACATCTGCTTTAGTGCATGTGACCTTGAGACTAATCACATTTGTTTTTTCCAACTCTTTCCTAAAGGCTTCAAGCATTTCTTTCATGCACTTCACCTCATTGTCAAAAATCTCTCCCTACTCATTGGCCTTCATTTGGAAGGTGCAAAAGACTAACTCCAAATCTTAATCCTAGGTTTTCAAGTGAGCACTAATGGATTTGACCTTATCCATCACCTACATCTACTCGGCCCTGGTCACCATGAAGGAGTGATATAATAAATCATCCCTTTCTTTTTTTGCCTTCTTCAGGCACGTGTTGATGATTGCCATTTGGCTAACAAAGTTATAAAATATGGTATTTACTTCATTGGTACCCTCCTCAAGCCTGGTGAAGAGATCCTTGACCACATCCATATTTTTGTTCAATTCCTTCGTTAGGGCCTCACATGGGTCTTCTTGGTCCTTGATCACTAGTAATATTTTTGGGAACATCTATTTTACGAGCAAGCAAACCTAGTCAACCTTATTATTTTCTGAGGTATCCACCTCACGTAGGAGGGATGGATCCACATCTCATATGTGCTCTAAAAGATATTGTATCTTAATCTTGGTTGTCTTAAATTTTTTTAGCCTTCTTTTCTATTTTCTTCGAGCTATAGACATGAACATCCTTGACAATGTTCTTACATGGTAAAATAGAGGCTATCTTGATCAAGGAATTGGTTAAGTGTATTAGGTTAATGTCATATGGATTTAGGAGTAGGTAATCATGCCCTTCCTATAGCTTTTTGGAACTCTAAATTTCCTTTGTCAGAACCTTGAACTTGAGTTTATCTATGTTGTAATCTAGTGCCCAAGATACCTAGTGATGCATCAGGGTCGTAGTATTTTTTTAAGGCATACACTCCATTAGTTAGAGGCTCTCATTCTCCTTAAGATCCTATTACAACCTTTCCCTATTTCTTAGGAAAACTCCTCATCTTCTCCCAGCTCTTCCTCATCACTTGTGCTAGCACTTGATCCAGTGCCTTTTTTGATCTTCTCTTCTTCCTCATTTTGTTCTTCATCTTCTTGTTCTCCTTCATCTAGGGGTTCTTTGTCAGACTTCTACCTTCATGCATTGTCTCTAGTAATGGCTTTATGGTGTGGATTTACATTGTACCATATTTTTATTCTACTTATTATGCTTTGACCTCCTTTATTGTCATCAAGGTTATAGTATTACCTTATTTCTCCTCAAGCCCCCATTCAAAACTAGGGTTAGCTTGTTTTGCAACTTCTACTATATTGATATGCGCACTCAACACCTTTTTTGGTGTCTTCTCTCTACATGCTCCTACACTCATGAAAACATTCTACTCTTCCCTCTCTTTTAACATCTTGGCCCATTCTTCTTAGGCCAATTCTTCATATCTTTCACTTTTCTTAGCCCTCTATTCCTTGGCCTTTCCCTCTACCTCTTCCTTCTTATCCTTCCTTCATATAGTTTGTGCTACATATTTATTTTCTCACTCAGTTATCTCCTTGGCCTCTATCTAATTGATTTCATCCTGGGACATGTCCTTGGATTTCATCTCCTTATGCATCCAATATAATTTCAACACTACATTGATATGCACTTGGTCAAGGCTCATGGCCTTCTATTGACACTACAACTCCTCTTCTATTGCAGCAATTGATTGGGTAACTGATTTAGGCTCATTACCCTTTTCTTATTTTTTGCCTCCATTCTCCATCTATCCCTTGTGATCTTACTTTTGTCATTGTTCTTCAGCTTCCACCATTTGAATCACTTCCCTTGGTATCGCTACCATATCCATTTCTTATGTCTTCTCTTGTAGCTCCTATGCCCTTTGGGTGTTGGCCACATTGGAGCTAAGTCTTATCAATCTTCACTTGGGATTATCTAGCTTGATCTTAGGTTATGGGTAAGGGGTCACTTTTCTTATCGAGGACTCAACGTCCTTGAGCACAATGTAGGTACCCCACCCCTACTCTTTTTTTTCTTCTAATTCCTCTCCCTCCAGCTCCTCTTCTATGTTAGAGAGCTCTATCTTGGGCATTAGATTCTATATTTTTCCCTTCTTCTTCATGATATGTTAGGTCTTTGTTAGAGAGTTAATGTGCTTCTTGGAAATGCTTAGGTAGGATGCCCCTTTTTATGAAGCAGTTCAGAGATTCAAGCATTCATATATTTCCTCTTCTCAGTGGGCATAGGGGTTCCTTCCTCCCTAATGAGTACTAGGGTGTCTTCTTTCTATGTGGTGCTTGATCCACTACTAGACTCTTTTTATAGCTTCATCTCATAGTAGAGTCTATTGATGAAGCCCATAATGGTGACCTCTTAGATTGGGTTGATGTCTATTCGACTTGAGGCATCCTCTTCATTTTCAATCACCCTTCCATTAGCATGGGGAAACCTTCACCTAAACATTCACCTTTTTATGTCCATTTCCTTAATTGGTATTTCCATACACTATGCATTTGAGATCTTATATAATGCATCCCTAAAGCATTCTACCAAGAAGGTGAATGGAAGTTTCAACCATCCTAAGCAATTTTCATCTTGCATCACTAATCATATAACATATTAATGTTTCATTATGATAAAAATCGCCATCCTAAACATGTTCACAGGAATCCCGTAGGGAATGTGCCATTATAATGTGAAGGATTATATATACTATTTACACTAGTGCATTATGCATATCTTATACTTAGGACTAAAGGTGGTAGGGCAGGTATAATGTTTATATTTGTGTGGGAGACTCATGGTATTATAAAAACACCCACTTGTTATCTTTACCCCTATCTCATATCTTGATCTCTTCCATTATGATCAGAATGAGGATGAACCCCCATCTAAACACTCCTTTCATGCTATGGTACTCCAGCACATTCTTGGCCATTTCCTCCATGATGAAATTGGTGATGTTAAATTAGATGCCCTACATAATGTGATAGGAAAAAAAGAGGTATGCCTTTGATACATCCATCCACTGAACACCATGACATAATATATAGCTTATGAGGTGTACCACTACCCTCATGCCTTGGTCTTTACACTTGGTAATTAGGAATGTATAGCCCCCCTTGAAGTAATTAAGGAGCTTCATAATACACTCCACCTCCTCAACATCATCCATTATCTAATTGATTTCCTACCCAACATCAGGTAACTAGTTTATCCTCTTGATCAGTTGTGGTGATATCTTCATGAATCATCCCATAAAGTAGAAGTGGTCTTCATAGATGCATTAAAGTAAGAACTAGACTAGCTCCTCTAGTTTTCTGAAGAAGGGTAACTCATATAGTTAAGTTGCATCTGAATCCTTCACCTTATCTCAAATTAAGACATCAAAAATAGAATCACTTTTTGGGGTATTATGCCCCATACCCACCATCTAATCCTGCACCAAGTCCTAGCAATGACTTGATGTTTGATGGTTATATTTTTTATGTAGTAGTTATGCATAAAAGAGCACTATCTTTCCCCTACATAAACCTCGCTATCAATATATATATATATATATATATATATATATATATATGTTTACTACTTTTATTGGATGCACCTTAGTCTTGGCAGGCATAACTTCTTATACAATCCCAACCCTCCTGGGTTCTAACTACACCTCTATAGAGCTCACCACCTTTCACTTCTTCAACATTTTTAAGTGGCCTGTGTTGATCCTAAGTAGATGTTATTTTTTTAAACCTCTAATGATGGTTGACACTTTGTATTCACATGATATTTAATTTTATGTTCAGCTTTGAGCTTCACTAGCTATTAATGTTGGCTTGGTGGTAGTGTTACATCCACTCAACTCTTTGTACCAATTTTACCATTTCAACCCCTCATACCAACTTTACTATGAATATACTCCATTTTTATAATATTTTATTCACTTATAAGGTGTTTGGTGTGCTCAAATGTTCACTATGACAAGGTTCTTTCTTACTTCATCTCTTTATTTTCTCACTAAGTTTTCATTAAGTCTTTAACTGGAATAAACTCGGTAACCTAAGTAAGTCCATCAATTTCTCTTTTATACCATTATTTGTTATCCATCATTATAAATGTAGACTTAATGGCATGGGTACCTCGATCTTCTTAGAAAATTAAAAAAATCCATGAAATATTCAAAATCTATTATGTTGTATGCACTAAATGCATATATTTGTACCACCACCTCATTGAATACCCCTAATAACTTTTTCATTGAATTGACATGAAATTCAAATGGTCACTTCTTGCTCCTTCCTGGGTGGATGCCAAATATATTAGATGACTTTCTTCTATGCAGGGATCCTTCAGCATGAACTTCACCTTTCTTATGGTAATTTGGGTGCAACACCTCACATGCACATGACTCAATCTCCTCAGTTCCACCTCTTCTCTAGATGCATTCCTATTTCAAGCACACTTTTATTCATTGTTCAATTTCTTTTACATCATCTTGCCTTAGCCTACCCTACACCATATAAATCCCTTATGCTAGCACTCCAATGCTTTGTTTTTATCTTAATGTTCTTGCACACTTTTAGTACATTCATCTTCACTATCTACTCTATGCTCAGCCATGTTGAGCATCTTTACTTATTGCTTTTTGGGGTATCTTTCATCAGATCAACCGATGGGCCTTCTTACAACTCTAGAGAAAAAGTAGCACTAGATTGGTTTGTTCTTGGGGTTTTAAGGGCCTCACACTTCTCATTTTGTATATATGTCACTCTTATCTACTTTTGCTTTCACCTAATAAGCTTCATTCACCAACTAATTAGATGTTTATCCTCATGTGCTTATAGGTGCAAGTATGCGACTCACTCGATTGAAATTATAATTGAAGTGTTGACATAAAAGTTCTTGCATCCTTCACACACCACTCACTATCTCTATATACTATAAAATATAGAAAAGAAATAAAAATAATGTTTTGTCTTACACTAAACATTAGTTTGGTTAGCTCAACTCAAACTGACTATTAACCAAGAAGCTAAAGTTTCTATGGCTACTGCCTATATGGCTTCAGTTGCTTTCCATTGAAATTCCCAGGGAGTATTTCATTGGACAACATTATTGCTTACATACACCTATTTCCAAGATGTAGTAGATGATGTATGGACCCATCCACTAGATTTACAACTAGCCTAGGTGTTTGAAGTACTTAGAATCATAGAGCAGTACCAATGCTCCTTCATTCAACTCCTTGTGCTTGATATGCTTATTGTGCCACCATTTTTGGCATGATTTCTCATCCTATTAACTCCATTTAGCTTGGATGTGCTTCTCATCCAGGTGATCCAAGTCTTTCAACCTTACACATAAGTATTCTTGGTTGTCTAATTAGTTAATTTATGTAATACACAAGTAGGGCACCATGAATTTTATGGGTAGAAGTGATTCAGTACAAAAAACTAGTTAAAATGGTGTACCCTTTATCAAACATTTTTAGGTCATGTAGTATGCCCAAAGTACCACTAAAACATAATAATTCCTATCCTTGCAACCAACATTGCATATATTTTTTAGGCACATTCCCAGGATTTTTATAAAGGTTTCAAGTGTGCCATTGGCCTTAAGATGATATAAGGTGGTATTGTGGTGTGTCAACATATATTCAGTAAGAAGGATGCATACCATTTCATTGACAAAATGAGTGCTTTTGTCATTGGTTAAACTCAATAGGCACCCATTAATGATGTACTTCCATCTAAAGCACATGATTATCGTGGATATATAATATTTGGTTGACATGGATTTAGCTCACTTGGTGAAATAGTCATTGGGTGTGAAAATGTATCTATCACTAGTGTGTCATGATGTGGGAGTGATTGGCCCAACAAAGTTAATAGCCTATTTTTTGAATGGCACCTAGGTGAGAATGCGAATGGGAGGCATCTCATCCTGATGGTTGGACTTCCCAGTGCATTGGCATACACCACATGCCTTAGTGTACCCCTTGTCATATTAGAATAGTCTTGGCCACTATAAGCCTAACTATAATGCTTAACCAGCATATATGTTTTGATTATATTATAATGCTTATTACTAATTGACTATATGGCATAAGTTTAATATATATTTTATTTTTTGAGTTGTAAGCATGCACATATATGAATGATTACATTGTTACATTTATAAATTTTATCTTATTAAAGTAATATAATAAATAAAATAAGGTAAGGTATCTTTATGTAGTTATATTTAATCTTACAATCGTGATCCGTGATGTCGATAAGGGAACCAACACAAGGTATCAATAAAAATTGTCAATTCAGATTTTTATTTTGACACACTTTATAATGTCCACCAATCCATTTCCAATAATGTTAATAATTTAAAAAGAATCGAATAGATATACATGTAATGATCAATTGCAATGCATTAACACAACATTAACACATATAACATGTGAATTATAGCATGTGCCTTGACTGAGGTGTTTGCAAGCATGTAAAAGAAGGTCGTTTTCACTCAATTTGACAGTACAAAGTTATGGCTTGCATATTTTACACTGTATACAGAAGCCACAATGATTTTTATTTATTTTATTAGAGGTTAAAACTATATAAGCAAAGCAAAAGGGTGCCAAAAAATGGTAAACTGGTTGTGTAAGTATCTTTGCTACAACTTTGAGTCATTTTTAATATAGTGAGATTTAACATAATCGCAAAATTTAAATTGAAATTCAAAATGGCCTATAGTCAGATGTATTTATTGCACATCATTTTAGAAAAATAGTAGCCGGATAATCGCATTCTCATTTTATATGACATGAGGTGGCTCCCATTAGAATTAGAATAAGGATTTTAGCATGCTATGTAAAGGTACATATGTAGTGCATGGAATTATGTATATTGAAAAGACAACTTTACATTTAACATGGAATATTAGTGTTATATTTATTTCTAAGGATTTAATTAATTTAATTTTATGAAATTCAATATAAAACATTTACTAAAAAGACAAGTCACATTGTAATTCTTATAATTATGTAAAATTAGTCAACTATAAATAATTTTCAATTTAAAGATGAGGACTAGTCCTTATGTGACCCTTTTTATTATTGGGACAATGTTATAAATAACCTATACAATTATAAATTAGGTGATAGTTACAAAGTGCACTGTAAAATTGATATTTCTCACTTGTATTTTACAAATAATTATGTCAAATTACACACATATTGTGTAGATGTACTAGATCATTCAAAACATATAAACAAGTAACCTCTTCAAGGGGGCTTGTTGAAATGTTCATTAATATGGACTTGTCATGCCACTAAAAAGTAATCACCCTAGTAATGAATTTATATGAGGTAATTTTTGCATATATTCATATTAAAATGGGACTATAAATAGTATTCATGGTAGCATAGGTTTGAAACAAGTTAGTCCACTTTCATGTATTATTTTATGAATTTTTATTGATGAATTAGAGGACATTATATCCATAAACTTGGGTCAAAATAAATGTTGTATACTCTTTGGGTTACACTAATATTTTATTATTTGTAGATGACATTGTTTCACTTTCACACTAATATATAGGTCTAAAAAATCTGCATGATACATTGAAAACTTTGGTGATAATATTGGCTTCAAATAAAATAATATAAGACAAAACATCATGGAATTCAATGTAACCAAAAAGATAACATCTACAATCAATTTGACATATAAAGCTAATAGGTCAAGGTGGTTAATTATTACACTTACTTGGATGTGGTTTATGTAGACAACCTTTTAGACTTATACCTAAAATACATGAGAGACTTTATAAAGGATATACAAATTTTACATTCTTGGAAAGAAAATGTCTTCAGCGCCAACTTCAATATGTTCAAACAAAGATTAAAAATTTCCATACATTAGTTACTCCCACAATATTGTATGGATGTGAGGTTTGGGGACCATACATGAGAAAAATTGATTTAAAATGTGTGGAAAGAGTCTTCGTCTCCATTTTATGAAAAAAAAATTGAGTCAAAATAATGGTTACTAACTCATTTATAATCATAGATTTTGGGGTATTTCCACTCCTCATGTCCTTAATTCTTTATGTTATCATAATGTTGCATAGGATTTGGTATATGTGAGATTATTTATACAGTCCTAATAGGTATCCATTTTTGGGTATGAAAAAATTCATATCATCATAAATGTGCATAACTTTCATAAAAGTAAATAATTAGGTTGGCTCTTGATTATGAGCAACTAATTAAGCAAAACATGTGGATCAATGAGCTACCCAAATTTTAAAATAAATGCATCTTATAATTATTTATAGCTATGAATTGAATAAGGTGTCAAAATTATAAACCATTTATACTCAAATCCATTTAATGTTAATGAAAACAATCTTCATGCAATATCCTCATGCCGAACATTCAATAATTCTATATATTTTTTGAAAATGTGAACATGTTTTTTATGATTGTCAATTATTATAGAATTTTGAAATGTATTTGAAAGCATTTAAATAAATTTAATGCTAAATTAAAATCATATTAGTGGCTACTTCACCAATCCAATCCATTCTTTATCTCTTTTGATTTATAAATTTCAAGTATTTTTGATATATTTATCAAAATTTAGAAGAAAATAGGGAAAATCGTAATCATAAGGATACCCTTATTAAAGTGATAGTATGTTGATAAATCATTTTGATTTTTAAACACACTAATTCCAACTCAAAGGTTTACACCCTCGATGTTTATGACTATTGCAAAGGTTTAAGGTACGAGTTGTAGGATGCAACTTTCCTATGTAGTTTGCATGGAATTGTAACATTAGACCTACAATCCTACAATGGAGGTCAGCCCAAATGATCAAAAAAATTAATTGGGATGCACCATTTTTAGTGATCATATAATGCAAATGATAAAACTATATCTCATAAAAGGGAAAAAAACCAAAGGAGGGTAAGGCAAATAAGAAGGGTTTATTCCTCAAGTAAATAGTTATTTCACATATGAAATTAACTTGGAGATATAATAAAAAGTAATTACAATTCTTAAAATCTAGTTAACCACATCAATTGGAATAAACATAGAGTGAAATTATAAAGGACAAATATTGTGTGTTAATCTAAGACGTGTCTCCTTACAAGACAAATCAATTGAAGAAAAAATATTAAGCCTATGATAATAAAAAATATATAAATATCTATTATGATATTAAATAAATTATAAAAACACATCTAGAACAATCGTAATATCTATATCACACATTTTAATCTTCCCACAATAAATAATCTAAAGATATACAATAATTACATAAAGCTCAAAAACACATATCATCAATTTGAAATTATTAAATAATAAAAATAGAATAGAATATAAAAAACCATGAACATTTAGGCATATTTTCATAGTTTTCTCATTACGTTATATTAAAATTTCCCTTCTCTTCCTAGTAGACCAATAATAAATCCAACTAGCAACATGTTTTATCCATTAACATAGAGAGTGACCTTATCAAATAATGAAAAAATAACCTTGTATATAAGAAGAGGAAAACTTTGATATGTCGATCAAGATATATAAAAGAGGAAAAAATATAAAATGGACTGGGAAAAGATAGAAAATAACACAATAATTCCATGCCTATTGGGATAACTTTAGCATGATATGCCACTTCATTCTACAATTGATCATTATATATTGCCATACCTTTATCCAATTTTTGGCTCTCATGATCTTAAATGTTTCTTTGTGAATTATGTATAATAACTTTGAATACATTCGGTGTCTTGGATGAAAAAAATAGTAATTATCTTTCATGCATTAGATTTGCCTTGAAATAGTTCTAAATTTATAATTCATGATGATTATGTCACTATGTAGATTTAATAGATTGATGAGTGATAAAGGACATAATATTTAGGTTGGATCTTGAGTTATAAATTATTATTATGTTATAAATTAATTGAGTTAAGATTACTCAGGTATTTTATATTAAAATGGACTTTATATAAACATGTAATAAATTAACCAACATACATGTAAATAAGTTTAATTAGAAAAAATAGTAAAACCATATTTGGTTATGTAAAAATAATATTTTTTATGTATTAATAAATGATAAAAGGTTATTTAAGGGGAATAATGGATATGTATTTTATCTTGACATATACATTATAAATAAATAATAAAGAACAATTCTAAACAATGAGCCAAAAAATTAACAAAAATAAATCAAAATGATTACAAAATGCTCGCTATAATAATCAATGCACCTTTTTCATATTTTTTGTGCATTATTATATATACATCAAATAATGGTTAGTTAAATTATCATTTAGGGATTATAATATTTAATGATCATGTTCTTCATTGTTAGGGATCTAAATAATTTTTCAATTTTATAAAATTATGTACAGATATTAAGGAAAATTATTCTCTTGTTTAAATCATTTCACAATAGAAATATATAAAAATAACATGACAAAAATATAATATATTCAAGGGAAATTTATATCCTTTATCTATTATCATGCTCTTAATATGCTCTAATTGATTTTCCAATCAACACACTAAGTATAATTAATGTTCATTCGGTAAATCAATGAACATAGGGACTAATTTTATATGACATTTCACACTAGAAGGAAGTCATAGAAAATAAATAAATTCTTAAAATCTAATTTATATATAAATACCATGGTTTTATGGGTCATGTTCCTAGTATATTACTAAAAAAATTATTATAAACATAGCTTGACATGTTATTCCAACCATGGTGCCAAGGCCACAATAGAAAAATATAATATTTACCTATAGGAGAGACAAAAATCCATTTCAAAAATAAAAAATTACAACATAATAGGTCTAATAGGCCAGTAATAATAACTACAACATCTAGAACAAAACACATGGATTTACCACCTACTTTGAGATGATAGTAATGTCTAGAAACGAACCACCCTTACCTTAGATAGATTCCACCATGACCTCTATGACCATACATTCCACTTCATGGGAATTTAAAACCAACTTAAAAAGATATATTGAATCCACTTGCTTCCTCGAGCACACACTTCTAAGTGATGGTGAAGAAATAACACTATCTAAATGAATCTACATAGTCATCATCACCACTCATAGAGGGGATCATGGAATCCAAGGAGGAGCCAACTCCTAATCAAGAAACACTAGTTTAGATAGAAATTTGATATTATTAACTCACTTATGATAATGTTTCATTGACTTTCATGCTTGTCACTTAGTTATGCAATTTTTTTACAACTACCACCCTAGGCAGAGGAAAAGAACACCAAAGCTAAGATGAAAGTATATGAAATTCACGTTGTAGATCCTACACATACCTCAAACACACCATGATTTTCGTTTACATAGACATAAAAGGTGATAAATGGACAATCCTAAACCATCTAAACTAAAAATTGGAAAACAAAAAATTAAAACATAATTACCACTATAACTTCTTCCAACATGCCACCCTATGTGTCAGTGTAACAAAAAACAAATCCAATTCTATTAAAAGTTGTTTATCTACCATAAAACATAGGATATTATTTTTAAATTTAGAAACCACATTTGATATAACCATATTTTTTGTATTGTGATATAAAATGTCCTCTACACGAATTCTTCACATTGCCCACATGATCTCCTCGAGGGTAACCTAAAATAACTTTTTAAAGTAATCCATTTAAATATTCTCATAAAATACCATTTATTTAAACTAAACCATGACC
>JARHVA010001783.1:2282500-2312500 GCA_037957365.1 Torreya grandis | reverse complement strand
CTTTTTTATTTATTTTTATTTGGATAACAAATAAAATATAAGAATAAATCATATTTTTTCATTACTATATTTTTAATCATGTCTTTTTGTTTTAACTAAACATAGTATTCTATAATAATGATTATTTTAGTTAGTATCTATTCTAAATGTGCTCAATTCCAAGTTGTAATTTATTCATATATGCATAATCAAGTGGTTATATCTCTTATCTCATATCCTAGATTTAATAGATATACCATGATTGAAGTATATATGTTATTCTATCCATCGAACGATTTAAAATATACATATAAAAATAATTTATAATCAACATTATGATCTTCATTTAAACCTTAATGTATAAACTGCACAAGTTAGATATCCTCAACCATGCTCATTAATATAAAAAAATTATCTCTTCATAAGCTTGTATAACTTTCATAAAGGTAATCAAGTGATTTTATCTTGAGTATGAACAACTAGTTTATCAAAACAAGTAGAACAATGAGTTACCCAAACTTCAAAGTAAATTCATATTCTAATCAATTATGTCTATCAGTTGAATTAGGTGTAAAATTTTAAAACCATTGATACAAAATTTAATTTAAAGTGAATGGAAATAATATACATTCAATATCCTCATGCTAAATATTCTACGATCTCATAGCTTTTTTGAGTGTGTCAACATGTTTTTCTATTGGTTTATTTATTAGAAAATTTTCAAATATATTTTAAAGAATCTACATAAATTGCACATTAAATAAATAAGATGTTAGTGTCTACTTAACAATTCCTAGCTATGCTTTACCCCTTTTGATTTCATTATTTTTTTAATTTTTAGGTATTTTTTATATACTTTACAAAAAATTTAAACATGTAAAGGACTAATCATAAGGATAACGTATTTATAGAATTAGTTTTATGTTCAACTAATTTTAGTTATAAACACATCACTTACAACTCAAAGGTTTTTAACTTTTCATTTTAAGACATCTAGAAAGGTCAAATGCAAGAGTTGTAGGATGTGACTCTCTTATGTAGTATGTATTGAATAACAATTTGAGACCTACAATCCCAAAAGGTAGGTTCACTTAAATGATTATATTAACACCTTATGATGCATTATTTGTGTTAATGTTATAATACAAATTCAAAAACTAGATCTCATTAAAACTAGGGAAAATAGGAAAGGGTAAGGCTGAGAAGAAGTCTCTAGATTTCAACTATGTATTTATTTCACATAGATAATTGAATTGGAAATCTATAAAAATTAATTGTTGTTCATAAAATCTAGTTAATAATATAGATCCAAATAAACATAGAATACATGCCTAAGGTTAAAATATAATGAGTTAATCTCATAATTGTCTCCTTGGAAAGATAAATCAATTGCAAAAAAATATTAAGATGAACATTTCAGATCCTCTTTTATCACCCTTCATTCTTATCTCCTGATGAAGAATCACATCAAAGGATCCAAAATATTAAAAATAAAAATTTAACATAGTTATTCCCATAAATAGCTATGTAATGTTATGGACTGTGAAATCATAAAATCTTTAAATATTAAGCCCATCCTAATAAAAAAATATATAAAGATCTAATTTGCTATAAAACATAGATAGAAACAACACATAAATATAATAAATATTAGATCATAGATCAACTATCTAATATAGTTTTAATAACTAGATCACAAATTATAATTTTCCCCCAATAAATAATTTAAATATCTACACAAATTACTTAAATCTCCAAAATAAATTTCATCCGTTTAAAATTGGTAAAAAATAAAAAAATAATAAACAATATAAATCCATGAAAATTCAAACAAAAAATCGAATTCTCATTACATTCTATCAAAATGTCACTTTTCTTTATAGGAAAAAAACAAATAAGCTAACTAGTAATGTCTATTGGCCATTAAGATAGAGAATGACCTTTACAAATGATTACAGTTTATCCTTTTATACAAGATGAGGCAAAATTTGATATGATACCCATAATGCATTAAAGATGATAAAATTTAAAAGTGAGTAGGAATAATTAGATAATAACAAAATAATTTGATGTCAATTTGGATCACTGTAGCATGATATTCCACTTTATTCTACTAGTGATCATTATGGCCTACCATCCCCTTAAGAAATTTTTTTTTCCTATGATCGACATGTTTTCTTTCTAAAATTTTAATAATACCTTTGTGTGCACTGAATCCTCTAGATGGATAAATTAACCAAATTATTACGTGCATTTAATTTTCGTTTCATGCATTCTAAATTAAGCATTCATGGTGATTGTGTTACTATGTGGATTTGATGGTCTGAGGAGTGATGATGTCTATAAAATCTAATTACGTGTCTAATAAAATGACATGGATACTAGTTGGTTGAATACATGTTCTTTTTATATATGTCCATTCCATGTAAACTATTTTCGCACATAACCACATATTTTCCTACAATATTACTTTCTAGCTAAATTCCATCTAGCTCCTTCCTTGGTGGCCATACCACATCATCATCTCTTGTATCTGTGATTTTTCTTTGAGCTCTAAATACACAACCATCAATATTTTTAGAACACTTATGGTAGTAAAAAGAGGAAGATACACATTAATTGTCATCATCTAAGTCCATGGGATTCATAAAATTTTGTTTTCACTATGATCTATGAATGATCAAAGTTGGTTGGTTTTAATTGGCTTACAATTTTAAGTGTCTTAGAATTTATGAAATCCTTTTACACTGGGAAGTATGAGAGTGAGATATGTTTTCATGTGGCATAGAAGAATACTTATATTCTCCATGACATAGTGTTATCTTAAATTTTTTATTGAGAATATGAAGAGGCCACGAAAATGTCCCACATGGAGCCAAAGAACCATGTCAAACCATTTGAAAGTTACAATCAGTGTGAAATCATGTGAGTATGTGAATGTATGAAAAGTGGAGAGATATGGTGACTATGAAGAAGTTCAATAAAATTACTAATCCCAAATTACCCAAAGAATATGTAACCAAGATTAGAAATTTTTAAGTTAGTTGCACATGGACTAGAAGAGCTACATCAATACCTTCAACACTATGAATTAGTACAAAATCTTTTGAAATGTTATGAATTAAGGTGATTAAGTATAAATTCATTATAATAATGAATAAAATAATGTGAAACACTATGATTTATGTCAAAAGTCCTATAATGTATTGTGACTGAGTCTCCTAAGTCCAAGATCAAAATTTGAGTTTAGTGACATTACAAGATTGTGAAACTGATTAGATAAAGAAGAAAAAATCATCCACATATTAATTTTGTAAAATTGGATAAGTATAACATGAAAATAATTGTTCAAAGTAAACAAGTGAGTCTATTACAAATCTTGTTATATTCTTTAGCAAAAATTTCCCAAGTAATATGAAATCAAGTCAAAATACAGGGAAAGCTTGTAAAATAGATCTAAATAGAGTTGTTTTATTTTTTTAACTACATATATTAAATAAATATATAAAACAATAAGGACACCTTATACCCAATCAAATTTTCCCCATCATTTTCATAATGTCTTGAACGTTTTTCTTATTTTTGTTCTTTAAATGTGGGTCCCCATTCTCAAAGAGTGGGGTGTGTTGGGTATAATAGGTTTCATTGACACATGGTGTATTTTACCTTTCTCTAAATTTACTTTCAAATAGTTTAAAATTTTAAATTCAATCAATTTTCAAAATCGTGTATGTTCAAATCTCAAATTCAAGAAAGTTTCAAATTCAAGCTTCTTAAATTTATAGTTTCCCAAAGAACAAAATAACTAATTCATGCATTTTTCAAGGTTTTACAAAGAGTGTGGTGCCTTGAATTTTTGAATTACTATGTCAAGGATAATTTTATTTGCACACTATGGTATAAATTTCATTTAATATAACAATTTAATTTCTAGACTAAAGGGTGGGCAAGTGTAGTAACCTAAATATGGTCATGTATACTTGGTCATGTTAATTTTACACATTTTTATCCTTAATTAAATTTTGGATGTAATTAGTACCTATTTTTACACTTCAACCCATCCTAATCACATGTGAAGACCTATTTCTATATTATATTATCTTTGATTACATGTATAATTCTTTTTATTATTAAAAAATACACTTTGTCATCTATATTCGAAAACCTAGATCCAAAGATTAGCACCTATCCGTTGGGGAAAAAAAATACAATAAGGACAATACATGGAGGCATTTTTGTCCTTGTGGAACATCATTGTATTTTTTTAATCAAATTTCAATTTTTAAAATTCACACCTTCTTTAGCTTATCTTCTATGTTTTTAGGCTTCCTATCATGTAGCTACCCTTTTCCAATTTCTATGAAGGCACAATCAAGTCACTTATTAATTAATTTGATAATTTAAATATAGATTTTATTTATACAATTACCCAAGATATATTTTTTAATGAACAAGGCATTTGGATCCATGCAATGTTTTTCTATAAGTGGTGTTTTTCTAAGCCATGTGAGGCTTTTCCATCAATGCAATGCTTTTCTAAGATCATAATGATTTTTCAATGTTGTGATGTTATGCTAAGATTGAGATATTTATCCATAAACGTGTTCCATATTTGTGATTATTTTCAAAGATTGTGATGGTTTTTAATGATTATGATGTGTTTCCAACATAGTTAATGCTTTTGTACTACATGCAATGATTTTTTAGAAGATCTATGGTTTTTCATGGAATTGATGGTATTATGGGAAAGTTAAGATTTTAGACATTCTCAATGATTTTACATAAAATAAAATTTTATACAAGTATTTTTTTATGATTTAATAATTAATATCTAACATGACCACACACTTTACTTATAAGATAATGATAGGTAACTCAAATTATTTAGGAATGAAAACAAATGCAAGACCCTTTAATATACAAATCATTACATCTTATTTACTGAAACAATCTACATTAGGTGACACATCTCCACCACTATCAAGGAATAATAATAACATTTAAAATGGAACATAAGATGATCAAAATAAATAATTGAAACTGTCAATGAGGATGTTAATGAATTGCATGCAGTTGAAGACATCTATTTCAATGAACTAGAATTTTGATCAAAATAATGATTAAATTTTTCATCTACTTCTAAGACACTAACATATATTATATTGAATTTTTCAATAATAAGTTATAATAGTCATATAAATTGCATTAGAAAAAATACTTTAGGGAAACCAATTTATTCTGAAAATAAGAAAGATAATATAATTGGACTCAGAAAGGACATTAAAGTTAGAGTGGGTGGTCAGGTTTCCATTCAATGAACATGTTCAAATTGAAAATAAAAATGAATCTCAAAATGTATAAAATGGAATACTATTAATAAACAATTAGGAAACATATATGAACATAAAACTGAGAATGGATATATGAATAATGTTTCCAAATATAAAATTTTGGTTGATTATTTTCATATTATAAATAAAAAATATATGAATGGTAAATGAAAACTCAAAGAATACATTTTATAAATGGAGATACAATTACATTACGTTTACATATAACCATTATTATAGGAATGCTTAATCTAATATGTATTTTGTGACACTCTCATATTAAACCAAGAATGATTATACATATATATTATACTACTATCTCACATCTCAATGGGAGAGTGGCAATGAAAAAATAGTAGTGACTGATAATAATTAAAATTTTCAAACCATATCATCATTATCTTTTATATCCAAAAGTATTCATAACAAGGATATATTATAAATTTGGGGATGGTGGATGATAATTTTCCTTACTTTGCATCCAAACTACGATTTAATCACACCTAGGTTATCTAAATCCTCATTCTAAACATTGAATAATCACATGAAATTTTTGCAAGTGTGAACTTATTTTTATGTTGGTCCATTATTTTGGAATTTTTGAATGTATTTTATATCACTTACATAAATTTCATGCTAAATTATAAGGATTTTAGTGGCTACTTCAACAAGCAAAGCCATGTTTTATCTCTTTTGATTTTATGATTTTCAAATTTCTATGGCTTTTTTATATATTAGATAAAAAATTATTATGAAATATGTAAGACACTAATCATATGTATACCATTCTTATAGTATTATTTTTTTAATCAATATGTGTGAATTTTGAAAACATGATTATAATTCATAGGTTCTCACACTCTAATTTTATGAATGCAGGAAAGGTCAAAAGAACGTTTTGAAGGATGTGACTCTCCTCCATATTTTGAATGGAATAACAATGTGAGAACTAAAATATGATGATGGAGGTTCATTTAAATGATCAAAATAACACCTTGGGTTTCATTATTTTTTATTATTCAATAATAAAAATACCAAAACTAGATTTGATAAAAAAAAATTGGGAGGGGGGAGGGAATAAGGAAGGGTAGGGTATAAAGGAAGGCTATATACTTCAAATAACTAGTTATTTCACAAAGGAAATTACTTTGGATATCGGATGCAAAGTAATTATCTTTTTTCAAATCTAGCTAAGCACAAAGATCCTAGTAAACTTAGATCATGAGTCTAATGGAAAATTATTATGATTTAATCTAAAAAGAGTCTCATTATAATATCAATCAATTTTAGAAAATTTATTAAGCCTATACTAATAAAAAAATTATATAAAGATCTAGTTTTATATTAATGAATATCAACAAAGAATATAAATACAAAAAATAGTACATCAAAGATCAACTATATAATAAAATCATAATAGCTATATCACACTTTCTAATCTTAGCATACTATAGAATCTAAATATCTGCAATAGTTAATTAAAGCTCCAAAACACAAGTTGTCAATTTCAAATTATGAAAGAAAAAAAAGTATAATAGACAATAACAATTCTTGAACATTCTGACATAATTTCAGATTTCTCAAATTACATTATATTAAATTTTTGAATCTCTTGGTTGTAAAACAACAAGTAATCCAAAAATCAATCCAACTAGAAACATATTTTGACCATTAATCCAATGAGTGACCTTTACAAAATATAATTTTATGTAGGATGAGAAAAAGTTTTATATGATGATTAGTATGCATAAAAGAGGATAAAATATCAAGGAGAGTGACTAAAAATTTAAAAAACCACATAAAATTCATGTCTATTTGGATAAATTTAACATGACATGTCACTTCATTCTACAAGTGATTATTATGTACTGCCACCCTTGTAACCAATTTTTTGATATTTTAATTTTCATGGTTTTTTTTATGTAGAATTAATAATAAATTTCATTTCACTCAGTGTCCTAGACACATAAATTAACAACTAGATTTCATACATTCAAATTTACTTATAGGCATTCTAAATTCAGCATTCATAATGATTGTGTCACTATGTGGATTTGATAGTTGTACACATGATAATAGCCATAAAATTTAGGCTAGATCCTAAGTTAAACATTATTAAGACACTTTAATTTTTAGATTTGAATTTACATAGGTATTTTCTACTAAAATGGACATTGAGTGAACATGTAATAAATTAACCAAAAAACATGTAAATAAGTTCAATCATATTTAGAATAGTAACACCATGTTTAATTACCTAAGATAATATTTTTAAAATATTAATAAATGGAAAATGGGTTTGAAGAGGAGTAATATATATGTCACATATATTGGAATATCCATTATAATAAAGAAACATAATCAAGTATAGATAATCGATTGAAAAAAAAGTAGAAAAAAATGAATGAACAAAAAATGCTAGTTAGAATCATCAGTGTACCATTTTAGATTTCTAATGTATTGTTATAGAGTGATTAAAAAATTACTAGTGAAATTATCATTTAGGGAATATATGATATAATGATCAATTTATTTATCTTTAGGGATCCAAATAACTTACTCGATTTTCTAAAATTATGTTAAAATCTTTAGAAAAGTTATTTCCCTTTTAAAAATCATAGCACATTATAAACATCTAGAAAGAACATGATAAAAATGGAGTATAGTTAAGGATGTTTGATATCATTTAGTTATTAACATGACCATAAAATTAATGTATTAATTTTTGAATCAACACACTAATTATAATTAATGTTAAAAGGGCAAACAAGTGAGTGTAGGGTCTATTCCTATATGACATTTCCCACTAAAATAGACTCATACAAAATAAATAAATGCTTTATATATAATTGATTTTTCCTTCGATTAATTCACATAAATTATCTTTTTCAATCATATTTTACATCAATATTGAATATTTATATTATGTACGTGTCCATTCATATCCTATCAATGTTATTTATCTTATGTATTTGTAGACTTCTTAAATTCAAATAAATCCATATGTGGCACATAATATAATGTATAATAGGTAGGAAATGATGAATAATTATGAACACAAATCATATGATACAAACAATGGTCCACTCTAAAACAATATATTGTGTGGTTCTATTGCCATAAAACCATAATGTATATCAAATTGTTTTGATGTAAAGGAAAATAAGTTACACACAACTTAATAGATTTAAGGAATAAAGTGATATAAAAAATTACAGAAAATAATAGTAACTATATGTTCCCTAATAATTTTTGAAATAATGGAACAAAATGACTAACAAAATATTGGATAATAATTGTAACTCAAAGATAGTGATATCTAAATTATGAGACTCGAAAGAGGATTAATGATGTGAATTGACTATAACCATGAAATATGAAATTGATCTATACAAATGACATAATAAATTAACCTATGATTATGACATGGGATAAAATCTAATATTTATTATAATGTATAATATAGTTGATCACCAATTTCAACATTTTTTTATTTATTCTAACATGCTACATTGATTATGGCCTCTTATAGTTTATAGGAGTTTTAAATTTATAGGTCACATATACATGGATTGGAGAAAAAAAAACCTTTATTTCACTTAAAATAATTGAGAATAAAAATATTATGAACTTATATTCCTTTAACTTTGATCTAATTGTTCACAATGTCTAAAGAGGAATATAATGTGTAATTTAGATGGATTAATAAAAATATTTATTATTTTTAGCTACATATATTACACATTAAGATTATAAGATTTAAGTAGTTATATTTTTTGTGATTTAATCCAAATAAAAATGATAAAAAAGACCTCACATTATCTCTCTATATAATCAAATGCACTTATATTTTTCACTATAACCTTATGCTGGTATAATATGTAATGTCACAAGAGATGGAATGTTATTTATGCAATGTAGAATAAATGTGCAATATCTTTGATAAGTTTGTAATGAATTGCTTCAATTTATTGATCAATAATATGACGCCAATATGATTATACTTAATTGTTTCATATGAAGTATTTTAGGATAAGAATTAAAGTATAGGTCTCTATAGGACACATAGGTATATAGACCAACCATAAAATGTACTTGACAAATATAAAAATGATTAGAAAATGATGATCAAGGAAAGGATACTAAAATTAAGGCTTAAAGGATCGAAAAAAGATTGGGGTTAAAATTGGTGGATTTTTTTGTTATGACCAAGTTATAAGAAAGGAAATAATGATTATATCCTAATAGTAATAAAAAATTAAAATAGAAATTAATATTTAAAATGATGATTTAATAGGGTTTTGGTGTTGACAAATGATATATACGAGGTGTTTGTTATGACATATAAATGAACTAAGGCCAAGGAGAGTTTAATGTAAACCAAAAGTACCTTAAAATAGAAAAGTATGCATAAATAACCCAAGTGTAGGAAAGCATGATAAACACACAAAAAGATAAGTTTGTTTAAAAATTAAGATTATACATTGAGATAACTTACCTGAATCTACAAATCAATACTCATCCCTTTTAGCTATTTAATGTAGACATAAAAATGTTGGTTATAATACTTGCATGTGTACAATAAAAAAATAAAAACCTTGTCTATGGACTCTTAGGATAGGGTCACTCTTTATTTTGATAGTCCTAAGATTATGATTTCCTATGGTTTTTCTTCAAATCCTCCACTTCTAGTTGAGGCAACATCCTCCCCTCCTAGGCTTTCTTTGAAAAAAATATTGATGTGGTAAGTAATTCTAAAAATAAATGTCAAAGGATTGAGGTTAATTTCCTAAGAGTGAAAGTAAAGAATTTTGTGAGTGGTAGTTTGGGATTGATCATTGAGTATCTTCTCTCTTTATAAGGAATAATATTGGTTGTGTCCTATTAATATTTTTGCCTTGACAGGGTAAAATTGTCACCCCTACACATCAAAACTTTGTTATGGTGCCAAGTTTGACTTGTGAATCAATTTTGGGGTCCTTAAGTGAGAATTTAATGGATATCCCAAGGAGCCATCTATAGCCATTAGATAAAACATGTAGTATGTTTGAGGAAAATACACCTACATAAACTTCAAAGGTCATATCCCTTATTCAAAATGTTATATATAGTCTTAAATATCCATCCCTATAGAGGGAATGACCTTCTGAGGTGTATAAGAGAAAATGAAGAAATAATAGCTACAACTATCCTTCAAGTTAACCTACAGGCCTATAGGTTCACTTTCAATGAAAGCACAAGATCAAAGGCAACATCATGCAAGTTTAGTTTCTCATATTTTTTCCTAGGTGGTCTAACAAAAGGACATGGGAGGATTTATGGTACACGCTTTATTGGTGGAGTGGTTCCAATACTTAGCCCTAAGGCTCATAAATTGGCTTGATACATGTTGAATGTCTTCAATAAAAATAATATTTATCATGCTCTTGATTCTATACAACATTCACATAAAACATGGGATGATCTACATGAGGATGTTATAGGTTCCCAGGGTTACGACTGAAGATACATATGTTCTACTTATAAAGACATTACATATCTAGACTCTTTGGAAAGGTAGAGTTCATTTTGCATGTGATACATAAACATGGTTATTCTTATTGGGTTACTGCATACAATACATTAATTAATGCCTTAGGAAAGGTTAAAAATATGCAGAAAGCAAAGAAAATTAAATTTAAGGAAGATATCCTTCAAACAAAAAGTTTGAAGGAATACTTCGAAGAGTTTACAAAGAAAAACCAATAGCCAACAAGTAAATAACAAAATATAAGGAGAGGCCAACAAAATCTTAGGTTCCCTAAAAAAATCTTGGGTGATTTAAAAAAAGCTCGGGTGTCTTCCAAAAAGCTTGGGTTCTATAAAAAACCCTGAGTGCCCTACAAAAAACATAGGTGCCCTTCAATTCTTCTGAAAAGCCAGTTCTAAAGGACAACTTCCCTTAGAAAGGCCACTTGGTTAGTGAAGTGGACCTTTCTAATTTTATTGAAGGGCATAGAGGAGAGATAGAAGCCCTTGTAAGGGCAGAGACATAAACAGTGGCCCTTCAAAACGTCCTGAAGGGCATGAATAGATAGCCAAAAGAGATGAATTCCTTCAGACTTTTTGTCTGAACTAATTCCTTCTAACAAAAAGTCGAAAGAAATTTGAGACAAAGAAAAAACCCAGGGAAAATAGAATAAAGATAAAAGGGATGCGAGACAAAATTTTGTAGCCTCCAAAAAGTCCATAAAAAATGTAAAGGTGTGGAAAACATAAAGTCCAAGGGAAATAGAAACAATGGAAGAATTTTTAAAGAATTCAAGAAGGGCATAAAGTAAATAATTCTGAAAGAATTCAATGGAGATAAAATAAATCCTGAAGGAAATGAGAGTAAACATAAAGCCCACAGGAATTTGAAAACCAAAAAGCACAACCCATATAGAAGGAATAAATTTAGGAAAATTGGCAAGTAGAAATTTGAGGGAGTTTACAAATTGAAAAAAAATCAAAGAATTGATAAACAAAGCAAAGAAATAAAAGTGCGAAGGAATACTTTAGGAGAATTTCAAGCAAGAAGTACAGCCAAAAAAAGTGCACTAAAAAGGAATAAAGTCCACATAAATTAAAAGGAGATAACAAAAAATTTGAGACCAAAGGCAATCTATAGATAATAAAAGAATATCTAAAAGAATTAGGATAAGGTGTTGAAATAGGATAATAGACAAAATATAGATAATATTATAAAAAATAGAATCCCACCAAAAATAGACAAGCAACGAGCAGGCCAAACTAAAATAAAATAAAATACATGAAAGTAAAGGCTATTTTTGATTGACTGGTCAAAGCTTTACTTGACTAGTTGTAGAAGTCAAGTAAATCTCTATGTCAAACTTGTGCTTTCAAATGTTCCAACTCAGCTTCCAACATTTTAATTCAATTTCTAATTTTAGCATGCCATGGATTTCATGCATGTTCTTATATATTTCATGCTTTCAAATGATCAAATGACTCAAAAGGAAGTCCATATTTAGAGGTGGGCATAGCATTTTTGCATGATAAGAGATTGACTTTCAACAAGCCTACCATCCATTTTCAATGCTAAAGAGATTTCAATCAAAGCATAATACAAAAAATAGAATTTATTTCAAGGTTGAAATAACACAATTTGGACTAAGTTGACCTCGTCTTCTATTTTCAGCACCAATCTCTTGGCTGTTGTATACTTTTCTATATAAGTTGGATTTTTAGCCTTAAGTTGTATCCATCTCTTGGTAAGACCAAACTCTACCATTGGTAAGTTGTGTAACCTCTTCAACTAATAAAAGGACTATACTTTTATATTTCAAGTGCTAGCATAGTGTCCATTCATTCAGTAATTTACATACATAATAGATTTCTCTCCCTTTCCAAATTCTAATTTGTACCTAGTTGTTAGCTCATCATATTATGCAGGTCACCTTCACTGTTCTAGTGTCTTTTCCTAAACTGTAAGTGGATGTTAGGTGGCTGCAAAGTATCTTGTATCAGATCTCTGTCTATCCTTTTCTCTCATGTTTTGGTCATTAGATCGAACCCTCTCATGAAATATTTATGCATAGTGATCAATTGAAATCAAAGGTCTTCTTTTTCTCTTATTTGATTCAGTGTTCAAGGTTCCAAGTAGAGTGGATCAACATTTTGGTGTATCATCATCACTAGGTATGATTTCCCTTTCAAGTTTCTTTCCGCCGTTTCCATGGTAGATTCACGACACATAGTATAAATCCATTGATACATCTTACAGAAACCATCCTTCTCTGTAGGTTCTTCTCACCGTTGAGGCACCTACCTTCATGAGAAGATCCCATTATTTCAACTAGAGAGAGGATTGGCCATTTTAGCACGTCTTTGATTCATGGTGTAACTCTAGGTTGAAAATAATTTTTGGCTTACCTAATGGGACTTATTGGACCTGGTCTTGATGAAATTATAGTTCTAGCAATGTTCTTCGAGATGTATTTGGTAATTCCAAGCTAATGCAATTACTTTTAATAGTTTAGGGATAGTTTCTATGTAAGTCTATTTTTATTTCATTATCATGGATGAATTTTGATGGCTATGTATGAAGAGAATTCCTATGTTATTTTTCCTTATCATCCCATTGATGGATCATACCAGCCTTGTCATGATACTTAGAAGCCTTTTTATGAGCCTAATTAGCCTTATCAAGAGCATGAATATTACCTTCCTTATGAGCCATATCAGTCTTAGGACTAGATTCCATCTTTCCCATATGGTTATGATGTTGCATATGAGCAGTCTTGCCTTCAAGAAAGGATGAATGAAATAGAGCTCAGAATACTATCATATGCAACAAAGATTTGTTCTAACTCTTAGTATGAAGAAGTGAATGGTCTATTTCAAAATGCATCCAATGATCCAGACGAGATAAATGGACTATGTATTCTTGTATTGGAAAAGATGGATACCTAGGAGAGGTATACAATTAATTTAAACTAATTGTTTACAAAGGGTTCTTGTGCTTCTTATTCTCATGAGGTTCTTAACCATGACTAGTGTGTGCTAAAGGAACTTCCTAATTTGAGTCAAGAGCCTATTCAAGAGACTATTCATGAGACTAAACCTTTCTATAGTCCCCTTTCCTCACTAATCATCCCTCAAGCTCAAGTTATCCAAGTGGAAGACAAGCAAGTTTCAGACTTTCATGAGGTAATGGCCAAGTGGAAGGAATAGAATATAGATGTCTTTAAGAGTTTCTCTTTCCTTCCTCTCCAAAACTCCCTAGATAATACCATTGCCCTAAAAATTCTAAAATTTGATAATGATCAACCTCCCATACTGCATTTTTCCTCTAAAATAAATGAATTTCATCACCCTACCACCATCTCCCTTCTTCAAGAGGATCCTGTTCTTTGGATGATTGAGAAAGAGGTTACATCTACAGGTTAAGTTCTTATATAGTGTATGGAGCATGTTTTAGATGTGTTTAGGGAAGCATTTACTATTTATACTTCACTTAAGGTTTTAGTTGAGCATCCAATTATAAATTAGTGTGAGAAGATTCATCTTGATGTGGAGGAACTTCAAGAGGAGCTGACATAGATTGAAGTAATAAATGAGTTACATATATCTCCTATTAAGAAGGATCCAGATAGCTTTACAGCTAATTTAGTTCAAATGGATAAAAATGAGGAATGAAAATATGATTGGTAGTTGTACCTTGAATATCTATAAGAGATTGAAGAGCTAGATAAACTTGCAACAGACTATAAAAAGAGTGTGGTGACTCAAGAATAATGCATGGATGAGATATTATTTGACAAGGTGGTAGATGACAAGTAGTATGAAAAATATCAAGAAGTACTTGATGAGTTTGTCTTTGATGGTCATTGGTTTGTTGTTGATGAATCATTTGAGAAGATTCTAATATATTTGGTGGAAAATAAAAATACCTTATCAAAGGTTATGATTGATAAACATCCTGGCTTGTAACTAGTACCATCTCTTGGAGTGACTAAGTTTAAGAGTTTCCCTTTTGATCCAAGTGGATCATGCTTTTTCATGGTTAGTTACATTCTTGGTTAAATTTTTTTTCTCCAAGTGTTGTTTCATCACATTAACTTCATTTAGTTATATTCTAATAACTGCTTGTTTACACATTTATTTATTAGTTTTCCTACCTTCATGTTTTTCCTTCCTTTTTGAGGGAGAAACGTTACATCAACTAAGGCCAGGAGGATATTTTCAGTCAAAAATTAGGCTCAACATTTGGGAATTCAAATGTCATTTATATGGCCTTAGTTCTCTAGCACAACAAGCATGCTTCCTAGTATATTCACCAAAAATATTGACATTTTTGCCCCACAGGGCAAAATTATCACCCCTACACTTTATAACTTTATTATGGTGCCAATTTTGTCTTGTGAATCAATTTTGGGGGTTCTTAAATGATAATTTAATACAAATCCCAAGGATCCATCTACAACCCTCATATAAAGTATGCAGTCTATTTGAGGAAAAGACACCTACAACGATTTCAAAGGCCATATACCTTACTCAAAATGTCACATATAGTCTTAAAGATCTAGCCCTATAGAAGGAATGACTTTGTGAGGTATATAGGAGCTAATAAATAATTAATAGCTACAACAATCCTTGAAGTTAACCTACAAGCTTTTAGGTTCACATTCAATGAAAGCATGGGATCAAAGGCAACATTGTGTAAGTTTAGTTTGTCATATTTTTTTTTAGGTGGTTCAACAAAATGACATGGGTGGATTTATGGTACAAGCTTTGTTGGTGGAATGGTTCCAATACTTAGCCCCAAGCCTCATAAATTGGCTCGATACATGTTGAAAGTTTTAGATAAAAATAATATTTACTGTGATCTTGAATCTCTACAACCTTCACATAAAACATGGGATGATCTACTTGAGGATGTTATAGGTGCCCTGGTTTGCAACTGAAGATACATATGTTCTACTTGTTGAGACATACTACATATATAGACTGTTTGAAAAGATAGAGTTTATTTTTCATGTGATGCACAAGCATGGTTATTCTTATAGGGTTACTATGTAAAATACATTAATTAATGCCCTAGACAAGGTTAGAAATAAGCACAAAGCAAAGGAAATTAAATTTAAGGAAGATATCCTTCGGACAAAATTTTTGAAGGAATTCCTTTAGACTTTTTATCTGAAGGAACACTTTGGAGAATTTGAAACCAAAAACCCAAAACCAACAAGGAAATAATAAAATCTAAGGAGAGGCCAAAAAAAAGCCCAGTTTACCTTAAAAAATCTTGGGTGACTTATAAAAATCTTGGGTGCCTTCCAAAAATATCGCATTCCCTACAAAAACCCTAGGTACCCTTTAATTCTTCCAAAAATCCAGTTCTGAGGGACACCTTCCCTTGTGGAGGGCACTTCATTGGTGAAGTGGACCTTTACAATTTTCTTGAAGAGCACAAAGGAGAGATAGAAACCCTTGCAGAGGGTAGAGACATAAATAGTGGGTCCTCGAAAAGTTCTCGAAGGGCATGAAAAGATAGCCAAAGTAGACAGATTCCTTCAAACATTTTTTCTAAAGGAATTCCTTCAGACAAAAAGTTTGAATAAATTTAGGGGAAAGAATAAAACTTGTGGAAAATAGAATAAAGACAAAGGGGATGCAAGACAAAATTCTACAGCCTCCATAAAGTCTGCACAAAATACAAAGGTGTGGAAAACATAAAGCTCAAGGGAAATAGAAATAATGGAAGAATTCTAAAAAGAATTAAAGAAGGGTAGGAAACAAAGAATTCTGAAAGAATTCAATGGAGATAAAATAAAGTCTGAAGGAAATGAGATTAAATATAAAGCCCATAGGAATTTGAAAACCAAAAATCCTGAGGTATATAAAAAGAATAAATTTGGGAAAATTAGCAAGTAGAAATCTGAGGGAATTTATAAATTGAAAAAAACTTGAAGAAATGAGAAACAAGGCAAAGAAATAAATGTTCGAATGAATACTTCAAGAAAATTACAAGCAAGAAATACAGCCAAAAAAAATGCATCAAAAAAGAATAAAGTCCACAAAAATTAAAATGAGATGACAAAAAATCTGAGACCAAAGGAAATCCATAGATAACAAAAGAATACCTAAAAGAATTATGCTAAGGGGTTAAAATAGGATAATAGACTGGATATAAATAAGATTAATAGAAAATAGAATCCTACCAAAAATAGACAAGCCACGAACATGCCAGACTAATATAAGAGAAAATACATGCAAGCAGAGACTATTTTAGTTGACTAGTCAACACTTCAGTTGACTAGTTATTGAAGTCAAGCTCATCTCTAGGTCAAACTCATGCTTTTAAACATTCCAACTCATCTTCCACCATTTCAATTCAAGTTCTAATTTTAGCATGGCATGGATTTCATGCATGCTCTTATTTATCTCATGCTTTCAAATGATCGAATGACTCAAGAGGAAGTCCATATTTGGAGGTGGGTGTAGCATTTTTGCATGATAAGATTTTGAATTCCAACAAATCCACCATCCATTTTCAATTCCAAAGAGTTGTCATGCAAATCATAAGACAAACATATATTTTATTTGGAGGCTAAAATAACACCAGTTAGACTGAGTTGACCTCTTCTTCTATTTTCAGCACTAATCTCTTGGTTGTTGTATATTTTTCTATATAAGTTGGCTTTTCATCCTTGAATTGTATCCCTCTCTTGGTAAGAGCAGACTCTACCATTGGCGAGTTGTGTAACCTCTTTAGTTAATAAAAGGATTGTACTTTTAGATTTAAAGTGTTGGCATAGTGTACATTCATTCAGTAATTTGCATATGTGGTAGATTTAACTCCCTTTCTAAATTTTGATTCATACCTAGTTGCTAGCTCATCATATTATACAAGTCACGTTTAATGTTCTAATGTCTTTTGTTGAATCTATATGTGGATATTAAGTGGCTACAAAGTGTCTTATATTAGACCTCTCTCCATCATTTTACATCATGTTTTGGTCATTGGATCGAACCTTCTCATGAAATATTTATGCATATTGATCAATGAAATCAAAGGTCTTATTTTTCCCTTGTTTGATTCATTGTTCAAGGCTTCCATTTCAACATTTTGGTGTATCACCGTCAATAAATAGGATTTCCCTTTCAAGTTTCTTTCTCCTTTTTCCATGGTAGATACACATCATAGAGTAGAGATCCATTTATACATATTATATGAACCAGCCTTTTCTAGAGGTTCTTCTCACCATTGAGGCACCATGAGAAGATCTTATTATTTCAACTGAAGAGAGGATTGGCCATTTCAGCACATCTTCAATTCAGGGTGCAACTCCAGGTTGAGAACATGGCCTTTGGGTTATTTCATTTGGCTAAGACAATTTGTTCTTATAGGTGTCTTCTATGCCTTTTTATCATGTTTCATTTGATGTTTCCTTCATGGTTTTGACACTTTACTAGTGTTTAGATATTTTCCCTTTTATTGGGCACATTTTTGTTGTTTTGGGTTGGGTTGTTATCTTTAGTTTTTGCCACATTATTTTATTTTATGTTGTAGATATACCCTTGTTGAACTTGCCATTGTTTATTGTATTTAATGATCTTTTTAGTTATGTTTCCTTCATTTTCTCATTATAAATGGGTAGAGTACCTTTTAAAAACTCCCCTTTACTAATAATATTTTTTTTTTTAAAAAGTGTGTGCATGTGATACATATTTAAATTTATCTTAACTATAATATTCATATATTTATCAAATCAAGAGTGTCTTATTAATAACACATTCAATTTATAAATAGTTTAATCTCATATTTTTTTTATTTATATGATAGTATAGGAAGAAAACAACATCTCAATATATTCCTAAAAAACCTACATCTTCCAACTATTTTTTATGTTATTCTTTTCTTATACAAATAAGGATAGCTAAATCTAAATCAAAGGATTAACATGTAATGGCTATTGTGTGTGTGTGTGTGTGTGTGTGCACGCGCGCGTGCGCGCATACATACATACATTATGTTTGGATAAATCGATAACATGTGATTAAAAATATAAAAATCAATAATCTAAGCTCTATTCTTATATTTTATTCACACACACACACACACACACACACACACACACACACACACACAAGTTGTGTGTGTGTGTGTGTGTGTGTACATACATACATACACATGTATGTATGTACATCTGTGTGTGTGTGTGTGTGTGTGTGTGTGTGTGTGTGTGTGTACATACATAGTATGTATGTATGTATGTATGTACACACACACACACACAGATGTACATACATACGTACGTACGTATGTATGTATGTATGTATGTATGTACACACACACACAAACACATAGATGTACATACATACATACGTACGTACGTATGTATGTATGTATGTATGTATGTATGTATCCATACATACATACCTACATACATACATACATGTATGTATGTATGTATGTATGTTTGTATGTATGTACACACACACACACGCACACACACACAAAAGTAAGTGTGTGTGTGTGTGTGAATAAAATATAAGAATAGAGCTTAGATTATTGATTTTTATATTTTTAATCACATGTTATCGATTTATCCAAACATAAAATTATATACCAATGACCCTTTTATTTAGATAATTTCTAAACATTCTCAATTCCAAGTTGTAATTTATTCTTTTGTATGTACTAAGTGGTTATATATTTTATCTCATCACTTATATTTAATAAATCTTCCACGTATATAAATTATTTTATCAATGAAACTATTAAAAATAGGCATATTAAAATTATGTATAATCAATAATATGAGATTCACTTGAAATTTAATTTATAAAATACACAAGTTACATATCATAAAACTATGTTTATTAATAAAAAAAAGTATAGCATCAGAATCATGTATTATTTTCATAGAGGTGAATATATGGTTGGCTCCTGAGTATGAGCAATAAATTAATCCAAACAAGTGGATGAATGACCTGCCCATATTGTAAAAATAAATGCATCTTGTAATTATTTCCATTTATGAATTAAATTATTTTCAAAATATAGAAACCATTGATACTCAAATCAATTTAACATGAAGTGAAATATTCTACATGATACATCCCCATGCTTAACATTCAATAATCTCATAGCGTTATTGAAAGTGCGAACAGATATTTCTATTGGTCCATTATTTAATAATTTTGGAATGTTTTGGAATGCATTTTCAGAAATTTAAAACTAAATTATGGGGATTTTACTGTATAATTAACCAACCAAATCCATATTTTACTTCTTTTAATTTTAGAATATTCTAACTTTAAGGGTTTTTTGATATATTTGAAATATTTTTTTTTTTTTTTTAAAAAAGTGTTCATATGAATACCCTAATTCTATTTTTATTATTTCTATATTTCTATACATACATATACATATACACATATACACATATACATACATACATATATACACACATATACATACATACATACATACTCTCCAATACCCTTAGATTTTACTGCAGCCGCACTTTCCAGTTACATATCAAATTGGTCTTCCTTTGGGAGCCATGCAACATGATCATCTCTTGTAGCCACAATTTTTCTTTGAACTCTAAATACAGATCCCCCCATATTTTAAAAACTTATTTTTCACGACGATGTCGGAGAGTACGAAATTGGCAGGTTCTAATTTGCTCGCAGTTTCGAAGGCCTTGAACTTTGCGAACTCCTTTTGCATTGCTAGGTACGAGAGTGAGAGATGTCGTTACATGGAACAGATGAGGACTTAGACTCTTCGCAACTTAGAATTTTCTTGAAGTTTGATTAAGAACACAACGAGGTCACAAAAAATTTGCCACGTGCACCCAAACAACAAAGTCAGAGCCATTGAAAGATGCAAATCGGTGCGAAATCTTATGAGAAACTGAATTCATGACAAGTGGGATCTCGGGTGGACTACCAAAACAAATGATTAAATCCAAATGTTGCGAATAATTCGTAAACAAGTCTACAACGTTGCGACTTAGTGCCACATGGACCAAAAGAACTGAATCATTGCCTTTAACACTAGAAATAACTAGGAATCACTATGAAGAGTTGTGAAAGGGTGTGAAGCAAGGGAACTAAGTATAAATTCCTCAGAATAATGCATAAAATCTTATGAAACACTATGATTGAGGTTAGAAGGCTTGTGAAGCATTGTAATTGAGTCTCTTGAGTCCAAGATCAAAATTTGAGTTCAGTGACATTATGGGAATGTGAAAATGTTTGCAATAAAGAAACACAAATTTGGCCATCAATTAATTTTACAAAATCGAATAAGTAAAGAGAGCCAAGATTTATTCAAAGGAAAATATATATATATATTTGAAAGCTTTTTAAATATGTTAACAAAAATTATTCAAATAATATTTAAAAGCCTTCGAAATATGTTAAAAAAAATTACTCAAGTAAAAAGAAAACAAGTCAAATTTTATGGAAATATTGTAAATAAGCTCTAAACAAATCCAATTTATTTTTATAAGTGTATACATTAGATCAAGATACAAAATAGAAAGGACACTTTTGGACCCAAACAAGCTTGCCCAATTTTTTCATGATGTCTTGAATGTTTTTCTTGTTTTTGTTCTTTAAATGTGAGTCCTCATTCTGAAAAGAATGGGGTTTGTTGGGTAGAATAGTTTTCACACATACATGCTGTATTTTATCTCACTTTCAATCAAATTTCAAACTCAAGTAATTTTCAAAATTACACATTTTTATATTTCAAGTTTAAGCAATTTTAAAATTCAACTTTCTTCAAGTTTCAGTTTCTAATTTAAAAAATAACTACTTCACATTTTTTTCAAGTTTTTATAAAGATTTTGGTGCCTTGAATGATTAAAGTGGTAGTTAAATAATAAATTATGTCTTATAGATTAATGTATAGCTTTCTTATAATCTATCAATTTCATTTCTAGATTAAAGAGTAGATAAATATTGTAACTTAATCTAACATGAACACTTGATCATGTTAGTTTTACATATTTTTATTCATAATTAACTTGTACATGCAATTAGTAGTTATTTTACCGCTTCAACCCATCCTAAGCACATGTGAAGCCCTATTTTTATTTTAAATTTTCATCTCTTACATATAGAAATGTTTTGATCATTAAAAATACCCTTAACCATCTATATGGATAAACCTAGATCTAAGTATTAACACTTATCCATTGGGTAAAACAACATCCAATAGGAAAAATAATGTGAAGCATTTTATTCCATGTGGATTAATTTTTTGTATTTTACCTACCACTACTCAAATTTTTAAATTAACCCTTCCCTTAGCTTATCTTTATTGATTTCAACTTCCTAACATGTGGTAACCCTTTTTGAATTGCTATGAAGGCACAGTTAAGTCACTTATTAATTCAATTAATAGTTTAAATATAAAGGTTTATATATAGAAATGCACATGACATGCTTTTTTGAGCTAATGAGACACTTCCATCCATTCAATATTTTTTCATAGGTCATTTAATCCATGTGATTTTTTTCTATCAATACAATGCTTTTCTATACCCATGATGATTTTTCATTGTTGTGATGCTTTTCTAAAATTGACATGTTTATCCATCAATGTGATGATTTTCTAAGCTTATAATGATTTCCGTATTTTTGATGATTTTTTAAATTGTGATAATTTTTAAAATTCTTATTATATATTCCCATTACATTTGATGATTTTTCACTACATGTGATGTATTGGTAGAAGAACATGTTTCTTCATGCAATCAATGCTATTATGAAAATGTTAGGATTTTAGATATATTTAATTCTTTTACATGAAAGCATAGATTCTACAAGTATTTGATTATAATTTAACAATTTATTTCTAACACTAACACTTTCCTCTTAGGATAATAATAATAAGCAGTTAAGAATGATTAGGAAATAAAACATGTACACCATCCTATAAGGTATAAAGTACTGCATCTTATTTTTGGAAACTATCTGCATTAGATGATCCATCTCGACCATTATCAAGGTATAATGATAACATCAAAAATGGAACTCAAGATGAGTAAATTGATAATTTAAAAATCCACATTATCAATGATGGTGTTAATGAATTGCCTCTACATGAAGACATCCCTTTGAATGAAATATAATTTTCATCACTAAAATGATTAAATTCTAAATCTATTTTTGGGATACTTAACATCTAATATATTGAATGTTGTAAAATGAAATTATATTACTTAATTAAATTGTATTACCATAAATACTTTTAGGACACCAATTTATTCCATAAGTTAAAAATAAAATATAATTGGACTCAAGAAGGACATTCAAATTCGAGTGGGTAAACAAGTTTCCAATCACTGAATGTCTTAAAATTGAAAATAAAAAGGAATATAAAAAGGAATCAAATTGAATACTATTAAGAAACACGTATGAAATATGTATGAAAATAAAACTGAAAATGGATTTATGAAAAATGTTTCCAAACAATTTATTTTGTATAATTACTTTTATATTATAAACAAATATTGTGGAATGGCTTTTGTATTTACTAGTTTGTATAATATAATTTACAAATGCTATGAATAATTGATCATGAAGAGCAGTAGTAGCAAACAAAGTTGCACTTTTTACCAATATTTTTCTAATGCTCTGCATTTTTTGAACTTGAATCAATTATTATGTGTAGTGGGAATAAGAAGAATAACATTTTTTTACATAAACTCAAAGAAAATGTTTTCTTACTATTGAATTCAATGTGGATTACTTACTAGTATGTAATTAAACAAAGGCCTTAAACCATGTTGCATGTCCTAGATTTTTGTTAGATGAACTATAATATATAATTTGGATTGCTTGAGCCATGCTTCAATGTGAATTACTTACTGTTATATATAATAGAATTGTATAATGAAAATTAGCTCAAATAAGATTTGTAATGAATGGTGTATATTCATTTTAAACCATGGCCCGATCAATGATAAAAATATATACTCATTAAATGTTTTCATTTAACATTGTGATTGATCTGATAAAATATTTATAGTTATATGTAATGCAAATAACATTGTCGATTTAAATAATGCTATTTCAAATACAAATTAGCCAAAAGGTGGCCCTGAGAGTGCATAAAACTAATATTGATTCAACATATTATTAAAATTAATGTGCATCTAGAAAATATTAAAGTGCACCTTAAATAAATGACAATTAATAAGTGATTGAAAAATGCTTTAGAGGGATTTTATGTCCCAAAAATGCATCAAAGTAAACACTATAGCTGTTGAATAAGGGCAATTCATTGGTTGGTGGCCAACATAGCCACATCACTCAAAAAAACAACTTGAACGCTTCCCTAAAGGTCCTCAAGGCATCCATAAAAGCAGCAATTTGGAAGGTATGATGAAAATGACCATATTCCCTCTCAAACCCATCAACAAAAGTTACTACTTCCACTGCCCCAGACGATAGAGAAACAAGTGGAGCAGTTTCATTTCCATCACCCTGACCGTGCCTTGGCACCCATCTAATGACATTCATATTAATGCGAAAGAACCCCTCCTGCCACCCACATGTCAAACCCTAAACACCTGTAAGAAGGCCAAATCCGCCTCTGACAATAAAAAATGACAGAGTAACAAGTGTCCACACAATTTTAGATGTTGCCACTATCTAGTTATTGTATGCATTGGATCCATCTACACCCTCCCATGAACTGCGAGCAGAATTAGAATTATCAACCAAATTGTGCGATTTGAATTCTTAGCCAAATAATTGCCACGTCTGTGCATACAAATTGAGAGTGATGTAGGGCACTACATGCGCTAGCAAGTCAAATGGAATGAATTTGCATGGTCTTCCATCTGCAGTTGCCCCCTGCGATAACTACCAAGCAACTCAACGTTGTTTCAAAAGAGGCAGGAAGGAAAATAAATTCAGTGAAATCTTCTGATTCATCCCTTACCAAACAGACTATTCCATATTTAACCGCAACTAGAAAGCTAAATAAAATATTATTATTTTACAATGACGAATTAAAAATGATTTCCATTTTAAACGAACAACATGTGTGATTGGCAGTCAATGATAGAACAAATGAATTGCCTCAAACCAAAACAATGGTACCGAGGCCTGCGGCGAGTAGTAATTAAAAAATTTATAAACGAGAACTGAAAGATTACTTTCTAGAGAGACAATTACATTACATATATGTAGAAACATACTTAGAGAGATGCTTAGTCTAATATATATTTGGACACACCTATATTACACTAACCATGGTTCTACGTATATGTTACACGACTATCTCGCATCTCGAGGGAATAATGGTAACGATAAGTTAGTAGTGAGTGATAAAAAATAAAATTAAACCATCTCGTCGTTATCTCGTATGCCCAAAAACATGCGTAGCAAGGAGACAATGTACATGTTGGGACGTAGGATGACACATTTCCTTACTTTGCATCCAAATAGTAATTGAATTGCGCTCAGGTTGTTTAAGATTATAGAATTCTTTTTATTATTTATTCGGATTGACTGGCTAGGAGTTAGCATATGCGACAGTTTCTCACAGATTCCAGTGCAGACTGGATCGTGGCTTACATATTTAATTTTAACGTATTAAAATGTTGAAACCATCTCACAAGATGCAAGTTGCAACGTGCAAGTATGACTTAACGCCTCTTTCGCTGTGAGGCCTCACATTAATATTGAATTATCGCATGCAAGATAATTTAAGATATGGTTCATTGGTTACGTAATGGCGATGTGGACTTTAGAGCGATTATAGCTTTCAGAATGATTGTTTTAGTTGGATTGACTGGCTAGGAATAATTATTTTAAGGTATTAAAATTTTAAAAGCATCTCACCGTGCTGCTTTTATGCAAATTGAAACTTTGACTTAACGCCACTTTCTCTGTGCGGTCTCACTTAAATATTGATTGGAATATGGGACTTCAGAATGATTAACATTGTTATAGATAATTTTTTTTTAGTAGTTTTACCGAGTTTGATTAGTTTTAAATTAATTTTTTTAATCTTATTTAATTTTTTTAACATCACAATTACACATGACTCGCAGGATCGATAGTGAATTTTAGTTCTAAACACAGCATATAATGCATTTAATAAGCTAATTGATTACCTGACATGCATTGGAACTTCGGCTACATAAGAGCGAGACTGAAATCATTTGTAGGAAATTCCGGATTTATCCAATTAGACTTAAATTTGTGCTCACACTATTGACTCGTGCCTCAGCCCTCTTGTCAATTTTAAGTATCAAATTATTTGTCAATAGTATACTTTTAATTTTAAATATAATGAGTTTAATAGAGTGAGTGGGCAACGGCACAAAACGCGTAAAGTGTTTATCTGCCAATTTGTTTTCATCTCTGCGTTGGCAAGTGCAAATTATCATAAAATTTTCTTCAGGGTTGGTCCATGTTGGGTATTATTGTTGGGAGGGGGTTTTAAATAGCCTGAACGTATAAATTCGATGATAGGGACAAACTAGGTTCAAAAATTGATTTTTTCTTCTTTGTATTTTGTAAGTTGTATTTTATAAAAACCTGTGTTAAATTATAGATATGTTTTTCAATCAAAAAATGTTTTAAATTGTACACATTTTGTGTACATATATTAGACCATTCAGACAATATAGATGGGTAAGATTGGTAGGGAAGGAGTTTACCGGAAAGTTCATTCAGATGAACTCAATTTCACCAAAAAAGTAATTTTTTTGGAAATAATTTTATGTGAATCAAGTTTTGAGTTTATTGATACCATAATGGACACTACATAATGTATCCATAATACCATAAGTGTGAGACAAGATTGTCTACTCTATCCTATTTTTTTTTGGTTCCATATTGATGAATTAAAAAACTTTATATCCACAAATTTAAGTTGACTGAGTGGTTGTAGCCTCTTTGAAATTTACATTATTGTTTTACTATTTGAAAATGATATTGTTTAGTTTTCACACTCAATTACGTCTTCAAAATCAACGTGAAACATTGAGTAACTTTTGTTATATGAATGGCTTGGGAGTAAATTTTGCAAACACAAAAATCATAATAATCAACATAACCAATAAAATAACATCTAAAATCAATTTCACATACAAAGCTAAACAAGGTGAGGTAGTGCACTCTTACACTTACATGGGTGTGTTTTTTTTTTTTGGAACTGTCGTTTAGCCTTGTACTTGTAATAGAAGCAAGTTTTTTACAAGATATAAACTATGACATCCTTCGAAAGAAAATGTTTTCACCTCCTATTTCAAGGTGTTCAGATAAAGATTTGAATTTTCCATACTTTAGTTACTCCTATACCATTGTATGGATGTGAGTTTTGGGGTCCATAATTGAAATAAACTTCATCTACATGCTATCAGATAAAATTTTAGTGAAAATAATGGTTTCTCATTAAATTATGCTTGTATATTTCGAGGTATTTCCTCTCTTTATTTCCTTAATTTTCCTTTTTATAAATATCTTGTATAGGGTTCAATATATGGGAGGTTCTTTTTCTAGTTAGAATAACTATTCATTCTTGGCACGTTAATCTTGTATGCAACTAGCCAAACAATGATACAAATCCTGATGGTATGCAAGAGTTATGGCTCTCCTCTAGAAGTTGGGTATTGATATAGAAAGACTATGCCCTTTTGGGTTTTTATTAATAATCCTTAACTCACTAAACATGATTTCATTAAAGGTATTTATGAAGGTATCAGTCAATCTTTCTTGAAAATTACATGGTTTAATCCCAAGGATGCTTTAAAGTAAAAACTTTTTCATTATTTCCAATTTTATTCATGCTTTCATGAGGATCAGAGCCAAATTCCTTGATACAAGAAAAAGATGTTTCCATCATGTTTAAGGATCCCTTAGCTAAGTTTTATGTTTGATATCATCAAATTTGAATAGAATCTGATCATACATTCCCACATGGTGAGTGTATATATCAATTATGTTTTCAATAAACTAAAAGAGAAGACCATTTTATATTCAAGTGCCCTACGTACTCTGAGATTAGTCGAGTATACCATTGTTTTCTTGTAGATTCACATAGATCCTTGATGATATTTATTTAGTATGAAGACCATAAATATTTATGTTTATTTATTCATGAAAAACTTTAACCTTGAAAAATAACTCCAAGAATATTAGTTAAAACTCCAAAAATATCAGTTCTTACATCTAAGTAATTGACTTAAAGAATCTCAAGTGACTAGATGCCCTAACAAATTGGTATAGATATGTAAGACAATTGATATTTCATTAGTTCAATGATTTAGTGCCCTCAAATAGTAGAATCATTATTTATAATTAGTTGTGTTTCTCTTTCAATATCTTTTTGAGATTCTTTGCATGTTCCCTTAATGTACCAGACTCTATACTACATTATAAATTTAGTGAAAGGAACAACCAAGACTCAAAATTGATCATTTATCAACATTTTGTCAAAATTGGTCATAAATTCCATCGAAGCTATAAAGAGAACAATAGCCTATAAATTTATAAAAAATTAAATTCAACAAGTACAGATTAGAAAGATTTTCATAAAATATGTATATTCTAGTATAGTGTAGTTTTATATTTTATTGCTTTAGATTGAAACTATATATTTCACTTCAATAATCAATTTTTAGAATACAATTAATGTGCCATGAAATAGAAGTATTTAAACATAATAATATTTAATCTCTAATATCCAATGTAAAGTATTGATTATGTACAAAATTTAAGGCTTATTTCTTTATCAAAAGAAAAAACTCAGGGCATTCTTTGCATATTATGGAAAGGTGAAGAATGGCCAGGGAAAAGAGATTTACATGTATAAAACAATGATTTGTGTAGACTTTTAGTACGATAAAAAAATTCATCTCATAGATTATGATTTCACATACAAACTAATTAATTTTCATACAAGATTGATATGTTATGTATGCCATTGTTTATTTGGGTTGATAACGCAATGTAATATGGGCATACACAAGTGTGATTTATACAATGCAATGATTACCATACATGTATTTAGTAGGCATTCACATTTTACTATTGTTGAACAAATAATATATGTTGGTTGACATTTTACTATGGTTGAACAAATAATATATGTTGGTTTATATTAAATAAACTACAAATTATTTTATCCAAGACTAATAAAAAATATTAGAGCTAATGTAAATTTAACATGTTCATTTTTTTGCAATTTTTTTATAAAAAAAAAGGTAAACAAAACATATTATATAGTTATAATTCTAAACCATTTACATTGAATGATGGCTATCAATCAAATATATGTAAGACAAGGATATTTCAGGGAGTTGCATGAACATTAATGTAGTTAATATTTCAAAATATCAAAACTAATGATAATTAATAACATATTGAAAAAAAATATGTTTACAAGATTGTCATCTATGTGAGTGAGTTTAATATTACAATAAGAGCAAACTTAATTGATTATTTAAAATCGATAACATTTGTATATCTATATTATAGGTTACATATTTGATCAATTCATGACTCTATAGACTTGTAAAAAATTTTGTGAGAACAAAAAAACTAATGATTAAAAAAATTGATATCAATCTATCAACAAAATCGAGATAAAAAATTTATTTGCACCACATTCATATGGGATAATTAATTTGAGCTTAACTCAATTAAAAAAATTTGCATGTTCAATATCTAGTCTATGTGTGGTAAGCTATCAATATTATATAATATTTCAAACCCATAACTTATCATTACATAAACCTTAAGAAGAAACATAAACTATTTGCATCACTTTGTTTACAAGAATCCAAATATTCCACGTCATTAAATGACATAATACTCTAAAAAATTAAGGCAAAATAATTCATTAATGTGATTTAGAGGAAAAATATTTCCTTAATCTAATCTTAACCCTTGCCACTTTGTAATGACCAAAATGGGCTTTGGTAAGAGTGAAATCACAACCCTAGAAAAATGTAGATAAGTTTATGGTAAGAATAAGCCGAGTGATTTTTTGTTAAAAAGTTACTAATAATGGCATAAATAGAAATCACGAAAAAAAATCTTGTGTAACATATTTTTCATGCATGAGGACTAGAGAAATGTGATCATAGTCATCTTAGAACTTTTATTATGGAACATTGATAGGGATTTAAAAATAAATAAATCATGGTCTTATAGAATTTTA
>JARHVA010001783.1:2252500-2272500 GCA_037957365.1 Torreya grandis | reverse complement strand
ATTGGAATAAAAATTTGAAAGGTATAGAAATTATGATAAATGGAAATGTATTTTAATTCCATATGAACATTTTATTAGCTCAATAGTCAATAAAGTTTGTGTAATGTTTTAATTATAAAAAGATAACTATAAAACTAATAAAAAGGTTTACTTTAGGAAGTGTATAAATCAAACCAACCATGATCCCTAAGAGAGTAGAACACATTATTTCTATTATGGATTAAATGCTAAATATACACCATAATAATTAACCATTATATATTTTAATATATCTCTATAGTTACAAGTTACAAATCTAATGTAAAGAAAAAATGGAGAGCTAGTTTAAATGTAGAAATAAGGACTTGTTTTCTAAAAAATGTTTAGATTGTAATTTATAAATTTTTACAAAACTTATCATTTAGGTGATAAGTTGAAAAACTAATATCAATGTCCTAATTTTTATGGTGTTTTATAGGTTAGGAACTTATGTATGAATATGGAAAATATAAAACATTACTATAGAAAAGTATCAAATAGTGAAACCCTAAGTAAGTATATATAATATTATAGTAACTAAATATATTATATTAGATATTTTTATATTTTTATATAGATTGGATTAATGCAAATAACTTTATTATGAATGTTATATTTAGATACATTAGAAACTATGTTTCTACCTTTCAGTGCTATGATACGCTTGTTTTTCTCTTATAACCCTTTATTTCATTGTATATTGAATGCATAAAAATTAATTTAGTATATAATTTAATGTTGATAAAGACTAATAATAAAAAATATTATTGATAGATAAAATTGCAATCTGAATACACATTGTGAGATGTCACAATCTCTAAAAGATGGTGTTTCTATTATGGAGTAATTTGTAACCCATAATTATAATCAGTTACTAAAAAATACATGTGTTTGATAAATTTTATATTGGATAGAATCTAGGTATAATCATTTATCAAAAAAATTAAATAATTTTACTTCACAACCTATGTCACATATATGTAATTTGTGTGAAGCCATTATTAAATGCAATTTTTTATGTTTTTTGAGATAGGCAATATTTTTAGTTAGATTCAATTGTTGGTCACAACTTGTTATAACTTATGTTTCTATTTTTATCAATATTTATTATATCACATTCTGATAACATTTTTATTAATTCCAAAATATGACACTTAAAATTTTTGTTATCACTACTATGTACTTTACATGGATCAAAGGACGTTGTTTTACTTGAATGCACTTTCTCAAAACTAAGCTAATAATACCTTAACCTTTGAAAACAAACAACCTAAAAAATTTAGCTGGTATGATATCGGACATTTGAAATTTTTAACATTGATAAATAAATCAATTGGGATGGATTTTAACTTATTGTCTATTTTTAATCCTAGTTGGTTGATAAACCCATGTAAGTAATTTTGAGTTTTTAAAAAACTATTAGATCATATTATTGAAATAACAAAATATTAATGAATTTAAATATTCATTTGTATTTTAAACCTTATGATACACTTAAACAAACATTATTATGAAAATAGTATTGGATTATTGAACCTTCTATGACCCTAGTTTTCAAAATCTAGGTTTGGATTTAGGTAGGATTCATTTCTCCATAATTGATTGATAATCATTAAATATATGGTGAAATGAGATATCAATTTAAAGTTTAGATCATAGTATGACACTTTGAAAACTATCTATTTGGGTCCTGAATCTAAACTATAAAGTGTTTGTGGAAGTTATTTATTTGTTTCTTAGGAACACCTATTTGAGGAAATCCGTTTCTGTGTAATATTCACACATTTGTATGTTGATGTGAACTTGGAAGATGAAACCTTAGATAATGAGTGTTAATATAATGTTAGGTGGATGAACACCTTTGGATAATGTGTCAAAACATTAAAATTATGAACTTAAAAGTTTCAGTTATTTAGAGATTATGAATATAATTACAACAAGTGATTCTCATGATAAGGTAAAATTGATTAAAATTGATGAATTTTCTTCCTTATATAATCACATAGTAAAATATTATATGAAAATATAATGAATTTGGGCAATCAACTACATGAAATATTGAAATAAAATAGAGAAAGTACATCCTTTCATAAAAGTAAACATAAGTAAGTTGTTGAAATCATCTTGGCATACAAAAATTAATAAAATTTATATGAAAACAATAATTCCCTTCCTATGTTATTAATATATGAACATTATTTGAATTATCAGTTGTAATTCATTATTTATTATTTTTTTCATAAAATATTTAAAATTACATGTTTCATTTAAGCAATCTCTGATTTTCTACTGAAAGTTAATTTTATGAAAAAAATATACCTTAGCAGGATTTAATGGAAACACAACCTACTCATAATATAGTCCACTCTTATTTATGTCTTGGTTATAAAAAAAAATCCTTTGATTAATAATTTAAATAAATACAATGAAACAATAGAGTTTAATAACTAATTTAACTCTAAAAGTAATACATTAATTGTTAGCCTACGTTGACTTCTTCTATTTTACTAATCAAAATGCTTATACCACTTGTAGGTTAAGAATTTCATTTTATTTTTAGGAATAACTTCTAACATGAAAGGATACTACTTAAATTTGTAAATTATATAATCAAAAGGGTTATAACCATTTCTTATTCCATCACACTCCAAATCCTCCAATAGAAAGTATACACACTAAACTCTTGTCTCTTATCAATAGTATAATGCATTTTATTGGAAATAAATGCATTATTAATTCAATAATATTCCCAATTATACCATATTAAAATTTATAAAATAAATTAATGTCAATAATAAAGCTTAACATTTAAGGTACATATATGCATTTACAAATTTTAAGATCATACATATTCAATAAAGAATGTTAGCACTAGATAATAGATTAATTTTTATGTGTATAATTTTTGTGGCCATTGTCCTTGCATAATATGACATATTATGTATCCATTATTTTTCAATTTTTTATGTCCTCCTACATGTGGCCCATGGCCTTATTTTTTTTAACATTTTATGTCTCTTATATGTATCCCCTGGCCTTATGTGTGACAATAATAGTTTTTGTCATTGGGTTTGTTGATATTGAGGGGTGTCATGAATTATATCATGAATTCTTACTATTTACTTTTATTTATAGTTACTTATAATGAATAATTATTTTATACACTTATTTAGATATTACACCTAGGTTCAATGCATTTCATATGTTACATACATACGTTAACACACACACACACACACACACACACACACACACACACACATTACTCTGTGGTAATATTTTCTTGACATAATTAAATGATATTATAAGATGTTTTTAAACAATATTTAATAATTAACATATTATTTGAGTCTTATATACTTGGAAAAACTACATATCATGATTGTACCTTCATCTTATATATTTTTACCAATTGATAAAGGTGCACATACACTATCCCTCCATGCCAAATTTATTATCTCTTAGTTTGACTAATGTTATTCTAATTACTCAAACCTCCTATAATACCTAGGATGATATAAACCTACTTATCTTCTATCTATATAATTTCTTGACCTCTGCCTATTTTCCAATTACCTTGACACTTGCATTCTAGTCATACACTTACATCAACAAATGTGTCCTATCTCGATGTAAGTATCGATTACCCTAATGTTCATAAATTTTTTAAATGAAATGTATCCCTATGGTTGACCTATTTTATTTAATTTGATATATTATCTACAAGGATTGGGATAAATATATGACCAATCCTTAATCATTCCTCCCTTGACAACTTTTTTATCTACCACAAGGAAACATATAAAAAGGTATTGAATTAAGTACTCAAGCGATAAAAACTTCCTTATTTTTCCTTATTTTTATATGAATCATAGAGAAAACACATATACAAATTTAAAGTATTGAAGGAACATTCTATGAGCAACATTTACCAAATGAAAAGCTAGGTTAATATGGACTTATTTATCACACATTGCATCCTTATGCGCAGAAAATATAACATGTACATGAGATAAATACATAATTCTAAGGACCTATTAAGATTATTGTCTATATAAGAAGCTTTTTTTAACATAGGGATCTTTGGGGTAGCTTTACATTGTGTACCCACTAACCCATTATTCACAAAACCAATATGAATAATAAGTAGGGTTTTGTTATTTGATAAGAAGCAATGTTTCATTATTCATAATTTACTAGACTAAAGTGAAGGTGACATCAAACCCATAATATTCTAGGTGGTTACATCTGGAATGAACACATATTTTTCATAGAACATCTACATTTAGATTTCATAGAAGCATTGGCTTAACCACCTAAGATTGATACAATTTTTTAAGGTCATGGAAGTGATCAATTCAAAATATGATGAGTGATCCAAATTGTAATTCTAGTCTTATTATTTCTTGGTTCATATCCATATAATTATTAGCTTTAGAACTGACTAAGTATGTTATGTTAATTATCATTGCAATATCTATCATAGTTTTACTTTCTATTTTTAACATATTTTAGCATAATAAATTATGTATATATTTATATAAGTTTAAAAATTACATTAACTACTATAGATATAGTCTACCACCATTGTGTCCTAGGATATCTCTACCCTTCTAATGCAAAATTCCCCTAATCTATATTATAGGCTTAAACATTTGGTGAACCCAACCTTTGATCCCCAAAACCCTAGATATTGATGTATGGTTTCTTGATTTTATGTTTTTGATTTATGATTTAAAATATTTCATGTAAGGTGAAAATCAAATATCATTTCATTACAAACATTCTTAATATGGATATATCTCTTAGATACTTAATTTTATAGTACATCATAGTATTTTTTACTTATTGTGATTTATTCATGATGAAATCAATTAAGTCAAGTAACTAACTTGATCATATAATGAGAGGGTTTAAAATAAAAATAAAAATTTAAGCCCTCTTTACAACTCTTAATGATATATTATTGAGTCTCTTCCTCATAACCATAAGGAAGGTAATATCTACCATCCATGCAACTAGGTTCATAATATCATTCCTTCAAGTGGGAATAAAGATGGTGTCCATATGCATATTTAGATGAGGTACATAGGGTTTGTGCTTGTGAATATTTACAAGATCAAGGCATCCGCATGAAAAAGTTAATGTTCAAAGATCACATTATTGGAAAGTAAAATTACATACCTACAAAGTGCAACACATGGTAGTGTTAAGCATGTGTTTGGATTTGTGTCTACCAATGTTGTGCCAAACAAGGTTTCACATTTAAATTAAAATCTATAGCATAACACATATAAATTAATTAATTCAAAAGGTGACCAAAATTATAATAATATTCAAAGTGAAATAGTAATATAAATGATTTGAGATAAAATTATCAAATTATCTTCTCTGCCTCCTATAAAGAAATCTCAATAATTTTGTGGATATTATAAAATACATGGTGATAATAAATACTGTTATTTTTCATTTAAGAACAAAATACAAAGTTAAAAAGGTAGTGGTAATCTTATCACTGATACATAAATAAATAAAACCATTCACATTATGAGTAATTATCCAAAAACACAACTATCAAAACAAAAAATGTGGTTACCAAATAAAGTTTTAGAGCAAAAGTGGTTTAAAATATCAAACATAGATTAAAAAAATTTCAAAAAGAAAAAATGGATAAAAAAGGATACAATATCAAATAATAAAATTTCCAAATAGTATGGTTTTGTAAATCAATATTTACAAAACTTTTGTTATCGTGATCAAGGATTAGGAAAATATTCCCAATGCATAACTCATCATATCTCTGTCTCAAATTATAATTATCAAAAAATCTTGTGATATATCAATAACACTGATGGAAATTATTCAAAGTTATATTTTGTCAATTAAAAAGAGCAAGAACCTAAAAATGAGAACAAGTCAAAGAATAAAGAAAAAATAGAAAAGGTAACATTAAAAAAAAACCAATGGGAACATCAAATATTTAAAATAAGATTTATTAAAAAATTGGTAATAAAAAGATACACTTAAAAAATATAAATCTCAAAATGTTCTTAAAAATGGGGAACTACAAACCATTCTTAATATCAAATGCTTATACTACCTTGAGTGTATTGCCTTGCTATGTATTATTTGTTACATCATTTGAATATGCTCCATTGTTTTGAACCTTCATCCCTTTGTTTTCCTTTTTGAAATTTGTATATATCATGGTTTGTTGTATGTTAACATTGGAGTAAGGCATTCCTTGATTTTTGGAAATTTGATAAGTCATGTTGCTTTAATTGTGCGACATTTAAACAAATTCCTTGTTTGATGTCTCATTGGACCATTTTATTTTAATTTAATTTTGAGTGTTATTATCTATTTTTTTTCAGTTATTTTTGATCTTGTACTATTACTATCTATACATTGACATGATTCGCATCATGCAACTTAGGACTTCATGTGTCACATTATACATGTTTCAATGATATGTCTACCTATAAATGTTTTTTCTATATGATATATGATTTATACATAACTTATATAGTTATCTTATCCTTTTGAGGTAAGGTGACTACTAGTTTATACATCTTCTCACCTCAAAAGGGGGAAAAGGGAGAGATATTAGTAGAGGTACGTTATAGAGGCATAATTTAAAAATTACTCACAAATTCATATTATAGTGGTAGCATGTTTTAGAAACAAGCTCTCCACACTCATACCAATTCACAATTTCAAATATATAGTGGGGGCATGCTTTAAAAAAACGTTCTCCACACCTAAAATAGTTTTTATTTTCAGATTATAGTGGGGGAATGTTATGGAAACATGTTATCCCCGCTCACATAATTTTAAAATTGACTAAATTACATAGTTATACGAATCAAATAAATGGTTGTGGAATAATTCTATGCATTGGTACTATATTTATCCCAATGTTTTAGCGGGATACATACATAAGGTGCATATGATATTAAAAATGAAACCTAAGTTTCAAAATCAAATAAACCACTAGATTTAAAAATCTTTGTACACTTTAGCTCACCAATTTGGACTGTTAAAGACTATATTGAGCCAATCTAATAAAGTTGTTGGTTAAATTTTTGGTATGGTTAATGTGTTTAAATAACTCAGTCTTACCTAGTTTATAGGTTTAAATTAATTACATAATCTAATCTTACCATATTTATAGTATGAATTGACTTGGTTTACTCACACTCACCAGGGTATAAGGGTGATTAGTTGAACAATTTAGCTAATTTCAATTACCAAGTGAAAACTCACCTTTAGCTCCAAAGTTGGGTGAAATTATTATCCTTAAATATTTATATATTCATACACCTTAGATATTTTTTATATTTGTCTTAATCTAATATCTAAAACTTGATAATGATAAATATTTTCAAATAAAATTTCCAAAATGGCATTACGATTGAATTGATATAAATGTGTACTCCTAAACCTTAATCCATTTTAATTTCAAACATTTCAATGCTTTTAATTTTAGATTATATTCACTAGTTATGTAATGTAGCATGATTTTTGTTTCAGGTCAGTCATTAGAAAACTAGTCAAGCTAAGCTCATACAAAGACAAGGTGTGTTATATTCACTCAGGGACATATTTATTTTGATTTACATTAGTAATTTAATTTATAAATTAATGTGGTAAATGTAGACTCTATTTATGAACTATATATCATCTCTGTTTTATGCTATTTTTAAAATACATGTCATGGATTACCTTCATCTTCTAAAACTTTCCCATTATCAAAAGGCTTGATTAAACTATATCTCTATGCCAAATTAATTATCTCTTAGTCTGACCAATGCTATTATAATTACATGTACCTTATATAATACACACAATGTTATAAACCTAATAATATTCTACCTTTACATGTTTTGGACCTGTGCCTATTTCTAGATGCTCGAGTAATTACGTCCCAATTAGATGCCTACATTGAGATAAGTGTCCGATCATGATGCAAGTGTCAAGTAACCTAAAATTCATCAAATTTTAAAATTAATCATATCCATATGTTTGAAATAAGTTATTTAATGTAGTACATTATCGAAAACTAATGGTACAAATCCATGATCAATCCTCATTCATTCCTCACGTAACAATTTTTTACATCTCACAAGTCAACTTACAAAAGTTATTCAATCAAGCAATAAAGGGAGAAAATCTTGCTTATTTATCTATATTTATGTATTTGTGATATGAACATCACATATATAGTTATAAAGTAATTATGGATAAATCTACGACTAACATTTTCTAAGTTACATGATAGGTCACTATATGTACTTTATTTTCACATATTATATCTTTATGCACACACAAGTGAACATTTAAGGGAGAACCACATAAGTATAAGGCCCTCTTTAGAGTATTGTATATGTAGGTAGTGATCATTTATAGAGGGTTACTTAAATTATATCAAAAATGTGTGACCACTAACCCAATTTTATCAAACCTAATATGAATATGAATAACTGGGTTTTACTATTTGACAAGGAGGGACAATACATGATCCAGATCTAAGCACACTAGAGTGAAGGTGACACAAAACCTCATTATTCCATGTGGGTGAATTCATATATAGTAGGTATTTCATACAAGATAACTATTTCTAGGTTAGATATAAGTGTCAACACAACCATATGATAATGATGCAAGTGTCTAATGTCATAAAATTCCTTAATCTAGAATCTGAAAACTGATCTAGAATCCACTTCTAGTCTTTTTCTTCCATGTTTGATTAACTTTAGAACTAGTTGAGTATTTTGAGTTCATTATAATTAAAATATATATAATAGTTGTACTTTTTATTTTTAGTATATCTTAGCATAATAAATTTTGTATATATTTCTTTGAGTTTTCAAATTAATTGTGTTTTTATAGAGATAGTCTACCATACTTGTGTCCTAAGCTTTCTCTACCCATTTAACCTCAGATTCACATAATCTATATTTTAGGGTTAATTTATATAGTTATTACATATGATATGATATGATATAATTACATATTATTTTGAGATGAGCGACTAGCATGATACAACCCTCATTTTAAAATGGGGAATTATATTGGGATTATCATAGAGACATACACCTAAATGAGTAAAAAATTACAGCAAATTACATGTCACATATTTCAAAGATTTCAAGTGATTCAGATATCATAATGGTTCATATTCATGAAAAATATTAGCATATTGGTTTGAAAAATTGAATGGTCATATGCCATGCGTATGTATTCACATTACGTTCACTTGAGCACAAATTCATACATACTTGGGGTACATATGCATGGACAAATGAAAAATAATTTATGGCAACATAATAAAATGTTTCAGATACAGACACATTCTAGTATGGGTTTTCCAATTAATAATATATATGAATGTAATTCTATATCATTGGTAAAAAATTAGGGAGAAATATCTTAGTTCATATGCATATACACAACAACATAGTTATTGTTGAATGGAAAATGGTTGTCAATCAAATTCATCATTATCATATTTATGTTCATTATGGGGGAAAATATATGGAAAACTATCTTTTGATCCTTCATTTTATTCTTCATTAATATTCACTAATAGGTCAAATAGGCATGCATGATGGGGGTATGAATATTATTCATTCCTTTACAATCTTGAACTTTTTTTCATGGATCAAATTGGATCAAAATAAATCAAAACATTTGATTCAAATATATAAACCATTTGTAGTGGTTGAATCATTTTGATAAAAACTTTCCTAATTAGTTTTATTATTACTTGCATAGTGATATCTTTGCACTAGACCTAATTGCATGGTTCTCTCTCTTTTTCGTACATAGTTGTTTGGGTTAGTAAAATCAGTACTTTTACCTACATTCATGAGTATTTTTGCACATTGAAATCTTAGCTTAGGATCTTACATACTTAAATTTTTTGAGGAATGATCATGATAACTCTCTAATTTTTAAACAACAAAGCATAATGTATAAAAATTTTCAAAGACAACATAGTTATCATGCACACACAAGTGTAATATAACCGTTCCTTTTTTTAAATATTTAGAATTTAGATTATATATATGGGCACTAACTACACATTCATTGAATGTTTTCAGGGAGAAAATATTTACATTGGATCTGTTAGTGTAGAATTTTTCCCACTATATGGTTTTACCTACATGATATAATTAGATTGATTAGGTTAATAATAGGGCATTAAGGGAATATACTTTAAATCATTTTCTAATTGTCAGTTGAGTTGACTAGATTTATTGGGTGAATTAATTCCTCATTATTTAATGTACCTTCCTATGTAATTTTTTCTAATACTGCTAATACAATCTTTAAATTGTGAAGACAAGATTCTTCATTTTAGAGTTATTTTTCTAATTTCACTACTCCATACAAGTTTAGATTCGTGAATTCAATACTATCTAGGCTGATCCTCAATTTTGTCCCAACCCAAAATTATATCGGAGTGTTTCTAGTAGAAAAATGCCATTTTTATTGTTGTTAGATCTAGCATTGCAACTTGTTTGAGATTTTTCATTGATTTCAGTTTTCTAGAGATTAGTGGGGTTTCTAGAAAATATTTACAAAATTGCATACATGGAGTCTCAAAGTAAAAAATGGATAGAATAATTTATTTTTGAAGGTGAAGAAACCTTGTAAATGGTTGTAAACATGATCACATTTCATGAAATTTACTTTTTTACCATTTTAGAGAGTTTCAAAGCCAATTTTAGAATTTTATAAAAATATCTCACTTTGGTGACTTTAAGGAAAAATAATTTTTGTTTTTTTATAGGTTTATCAAGAAGCTAATCAGGTATTTATTGGTTTTCACATAAATCACACCAAATTTATATATTTGAACATTTTTAGTCTCAGTGGACTTCCTAACCCTCATAGGTAATTTTGGTAGGTTTTATCATCCATTAGACTTTCACCCTTATTTAAGCATCACCAAAATATATGACACTAGTTCAACACTCACCAATTTTCACTCGGTGAAAAACATGATTCAAGTTCTATTAAATGTGAATGATGATTCAAGTTCTGACAAGTGCAAATCAAACTTTAAGTTCTACTCAATGCAAAGCACAATTCAGGTTCTGCTCTATGTAAAGCATACTTTGGGTTTTGATAGGCAAAAATCATGCCTCAGGGTTCACCATGTTTAAAACACAACTTAGGTTATAACTAGTGCCCAAAATTCCTTAAGTTCCAACTCCTTGAATGCATGCTACAGGTTCTAATAACCCTCTTTGCACGTGTCATCTAGGAAACCATAAAATTCAACTGAGTGGAAAGTGGCATTTTTCATTACAAAATTAGACCCATTTTTGGGTTGACATCACCCTCACATCAATATAATGACAGCGTATCATAGTTTGTTTTTAATCTATATTACATTATTTTTCTAGAGTCCTTTATGTCGGTTATAGATTTGTCGAAGTCTTTTCTAGACTTCTCGTCTCCACTTTTCAGCTGAGACGGTTACCATATTTTTGGTAATCCGATGCATATAAATTCTACTGTAATCACAGAATTAAATCAATGAAAAAAAATTGGATTTTCTAATAATTTTTTGTATCAGAGCTCCTAGTTCGGAACGCAACTAGAAAGGAGCTACTCTGTAGAATGCAGCAGACCTGTAGCATCTGAGGAAAGTCTGAGTGAAGCCAAATTCTGTGAATGCCCGAAGCTACCCAATCCATAGTTGAGGCATTGGAGAAAGGGTCCGAGCAAAGTCTGCAGATCATTGGAGAAAACATAGCGAAGGGAGAGAAGAATAGCCATTTGTAGGGCTGTGTGGCCATCGTGACTGGCAGAGGAATCGGCAGAGAAATTGCACTTCATCTAGCTAGCAAAGGCGCTAAACTTGTTATCAACTACGTTGCAAATCGGCAAAAGAAAAAAGCAGAGCAAGATACCTATGCTTGGAGGAGCGGATACAAAGGTCAGATCTGAGACCTGTAGGAAGCCATAATCATCCAGGCCAACATTTTTAAAGCTGTGGAGGTGACCCGTCTCTTCGACGAGGCCGAACAAACCTTTGGAGGTGCAGTCCACATCCTTGTAAACAACACTAGATTGATCGACCCGCACACTTGTCTACACCTCTGAAGAAACCTGGGATTCCACTGTCTGACCCGAAAAAAGACTAGGGTCATGATCAAGTCCAGCCAAGCGCCATAGCCTTATCTGAAACTGATTCAGACCAGATCATGGAGTTGTAGCAGTATTCAAAATTATGGAAGGTGAGGTCCTATATTTCAGATTGTTTGAAGATATCCACCATTGCATCACGTTTTCAATCAGTCATCCGTAGTGAAAGCAAAGAGATATCCAAACTATGTGGAGCATTAAACACGTGAGCAAGATCATCATTTATGTCAAATGTAAAAGAAAGTGTTAGGACTACTAAAAGCCACCAAGGAGACTTGTAAGACATAGAAAACCATCGAGACATTCAGTAAAGCTCTAGTTTCTATTTTGCTTTGCTTTAAGCCCTACATAATATCAGCAACCTTCAGTTCGATGAGCTCATTCGACAAGACCTTTTAGAGTGTTTCCTGTTTGATGTACGCTGCGAAATAAAGAGAATTCGTGAGGAACTCGACACCGGATATGAAGTCGACTATGAAGATGAGGTAGAATGTCCCAGAAACTATCCACGTCTCTCAGCATGAAAATATTGTGCTCATCTCTGAGCCCATTTTTCTCACCAGTAAGCTATAAGACTTTTATTTTTCTTTTAAAATCAATAAATTAATTTGTTGTTAAAGGTGTCTACTCCAAAATTACTTTTATCAGATGCCCAACTTCTGAAAAGGTCACATTATGTTGCTTGGAAAACAAAAATGTGTATGGTCCTTCAATTCAAAGGACTGTGGGGCATCATGATAGGTACCACACAAGTTCCCATTGATCTCGATGCACTCACAAAGTACAAACTGTCTAATGCTAAGGCCCTAATGCTGATTTTGCTAAGCATCATTTATGACATGCAACCACATATCAGTGATGATGATAATGCAAAGACAACATGGGATAAATTAGCAACTATATATGATGTCAAAAATCAGAAAAAGATACTCCATCTGCAATCAAAACTTCATATGATCACTATGGAGTCTGATGAAAAAGTAGAATAATTCCTACGATAAGTGGCTGAGCTACAAATAAAGTTGTTAGCTCTTAGAGAAATGATAGATGACCAAACATTAGTCTCAATCACCTTGTGAGCACTTCATTCCCAATTCACAGTGTTCATCATGACACTGAACATTACTAAACATAAAGTGTCATTTAAAGAGTTTGTGACCCTGTTGAAATAGGAAGAGGCCATCAATTCAGCTCAGGATGAATTTGAAGATAAAGCTCTCAACTCAAAGTAGAAAGGTCACAAATCATGTAAGGGATATCTAGAAAATCCATTACAAAAATAGTAACTATTATTGTCTGATCATCAATCACCGAAGTCAAAGAAGTGGTGTCACATATATCACACCAACACTCATGACACTAACAACTGCTGGTATAATAGTTGAAAGAAAGAATCTACCAGCAAGCCAAGCACATCAGGGCATGATGATACTCAAAAATCAAAAAAAATATCCCCACCAGTAGAAGTAAAAGGCACATCTTGCTACCCAAAAAGATGATGAATCAGATGAGGTGACAACTGATGAAGACAAGAATGTAGTACTAGTCTCCTAGACTTCACAGTTGCTGAAGAACATCTAGTTAATTGACTCAGGTGCCACTAAGCACATGACAGGGGAAAAGAAGTTATTTAATTTTATGATAGACTAACCCACTGGAGATTAGGTTAGGATTACTGAAGATAAGGAGTATGTCATAGTAGGAGTTACTCAAGTTGCCATTCCCTTTAGAATATAAAAACGTACACTTACAAAGGTACTATATGTTCTTAGATTAACATCTAATCTCTTATTAGTCAATCAACTCTTGAATCATCAAGTAAAGGTGGAATTTATTATCAAAATTGTCATCAAAACTTGTCTAATTTCATGAAAAGGTAAAGTTCTTATTAAAGCTTTATGAAAGATAAATTGTTTGCTTTAGATACTATTTCATCTCCTATAATGGCTCTATCTGTCTCAATGGTAGAATCCACTACCCTCTGGCACTACCATTATGGTCATTTATTAGCTAGGTCTTTATACAAGCTAAGTTCTAAACAGATGGTACATGGACTTCCCAAGTTGTCGAGTTCCTTTCCCATTTGCCTTAGATGCCTTACAGGTAAACAACATAGGGATCCATTCAAATATAGCTTTTTTCATGCCAAGAAGCATTTGGAGGTTATTCATACTGAACTAAATGACTCATTACCTACTTCATTCTCTAAATACAAGTACTTTCAACTATTCATCGATGACAACTCCCAAAAGATGTGTTTATTCTTCTTGAAAAAGAAGAGTGAGGCCCTTCATCATTTCTAGGTCTTCTATCAATAGGTTGTGAAGGAGATTGGGTAACCCCTATTTCACCTTCATTCAGATTGAGGGGGGGAATTCACATAAAAGAAATTCTTAGCATTTTTGAGCCCACAAGGAATTAAATAGAATTTATCTGCTCCCTACACACCCCAATATAATGGCATTATTGAGTGACGTAATCATACCATGATGGAAATGGCTCATTACATGCTATCAATAACAAAAATGAAGAAACTTTATTGGGTAGAAGTAGTCTAGACAGTTGTGTATCTTCTCAATAGGGTACCAATAAAAAATTTAAAGGACAAAATACATGAATAGGTATGAATTGGTAAAAATCCATCAATTTCTCATTTACGAGTATTTAGTTGCATAACATATATGTACTAGCTCAAAATAGGAAGAAACTTGAACCCAAAACACTCTTGTGCATCCTATTGGGATATAACACAACCTCAAAGGCATATCATCTCAAGTATCCTAAATCGAGGAAAATATATGAAAGCAGAGATGTGGTTTTTGATGAGTCATGTTTTAACTCAGTGATGCAGAATGATGAATCAATACCGACCACTTATCACTGATTACTTATTTTGTTAGAAGATGAGGGGACTTGTCACTAGGATGAAGAGCTACAAGGGGAGATGTATGTTGATCTTGGAAAATTAAAACATCCATCAAGTAGTTCTTTAGATCAACAAATTAGTTCTTCATAACAATAGTAGAATTCTGATACAAAATGGGTGTTAGGAACTAGTAAGGACTCCCATACATCTAGAGTTAAAATAATAAATTAGATAAGACATGAGGTAAATTTTAGACTCATGAGTACAATAGTTGATATCTTTGAACTTGATAATGTTTACGAAGCTTTAAATTAACCATGATGGAGGAAAGTAATGGATGCTAAGTGTGACTAACTCATGAATAATCAGAGTTTGAACTAGTTGATCTTCTTACAAGAAAGAAACCCATAGGATACAAATGGGTTTTCAAAATAGAATTCAAGGTAGACATATTTATCGATAAACACAAATCATGACTTTTAGCAAATGGATATGCTCAGAAAGAAGGCATTGACTATGAAGAAACCTTTGCACCTACTACGAAGATCAAGACCATTAAAGTTATTTGCACATTGGCAGCATAGAAGGGATGGCAATTAGTTGATATGCGTACAAGAAAGAAACCCATAGGATACAAATGAGTTTTCAAAATAAAATTCAAGGTAGACAGATTTATCGACAAACACAAATCATGACATCTAGCAAATGGATATGCTTAGAAAGAAGGCATTGACTATTATGAAACCTTTGCACCTACTATGAAGATCAAGACCATTAAAGTTGTTTGCACATTGGCAGCATAGAATGGATGGCAACATTAGTAGATGGATGTCAAAAGTGATTTTATTAATGGTGAACTAAAATAAGAAGTATACATGACCCAACTGAAAGGATTTATTGATGAAAATCATCTTAAAAGTGTATGACATCTCATCAAATCACTTTATGGACTTAAACAAGCTCCTAGGGCATGGTACACCAAAATAGATGATCACTTTTTGTAGCTTGATTTTACTCATAGCCCCTCAAATTCTAGCTTGTACATAAAGAAGGTAAGAATAGATATTTTCAATATTATTTTATATGTGGATGACCTTGTGATCACTGGAAGTTTATAAGATCAATTTGATATTGTAAAAATGACCTCAAAAGATCCTTTGAGATGACCAATTTAGTGATACTACATTATTATTTTGGCTTAGAGATATGGTAGACACTGAATCACATTTTTATCTCCCACATAAAATATTCTAGGACACTCCTAGAAAAGTATATAATGTCAGATTGTAAGCCACTTTTAACATCGATGGAGAAATTTTTACAACTCTCTCAATTCTAGGATTCACCTCAAGTGGATTCAACTCTCTATAGGGAGTCTCATCTAATTGACCTACACTAGACCAGATATATGTTTTACTATGAGTTATCTCTTTAGATTTATGTAGGAACGTAATAAATGTCATTGGGCTATAACAAAGCATGTTTTGAGATATGCCTAAGGTACACTTGAGCATGGTCTAGAATATAAGAAGAATAGTTAGTTCTACTTATAGGGATACACCAACTCAGACTATGCCAAATCTATTAATGATAGAAAGTCAATGTCAGGATTCATATGTCATCTTGGATCTAGACCAACCTAATGGATTAGTAAGAAGTAAACTATTATTATTCCTTCATCGATTGAGGTCGATTATTATGCTACATGTGGAACTATGTGCATGGTTATATGGTTACATTGCATACCAGCTAATATGGGATATACTGAAAATAAGCTACATATCATTCATTGCAAAATCTTAAAGCTTCTAAAGAATCATGTTTATCATGAAAGGACAAAACACATAGAGGTTTAATATCGCTACATTCAAGAACAATTTTAAAATAGCCACATCTAACTCCAATACTACCCTATAGATGCACAAATAGCAGATATACTCACCAAATCCCTTGCAAAGGTGAAATTTGAGTTGTTTAGAGAGTGCATTTGTAAAATTAATTAAATAAGGGTGGGGGGGATGAGAGTGTATCATAGTTTGTTTTTAATCTAAATTACATTATTTTTCTAGAGTCCTCTATGTCGGTTATAGATATGTCAAAGCCTTTTCTAGACTTCTCCTCTCCACTATTCACATGAGATGGTTACCATATTTTTGGTAATCTAATGCATATAAATTTTGTTGTAATCATAGAATTTAATCAATGAAAAACAATTCAATTTTCTAATATCTAATTAATCAAGGAGGGCATCCTCATCTTATCCCTTATCCCCTTGGTCACATGGGAACATAATCTTGGTCATAACCAACCAAAGGGGGTTTATGTTTTCCTTCCAAAATTTGATCAAATGTTGTCAATTTTTTTTTCAAAGTGGATATCATTATTTATTACAATCAAGAAACATTAAAAATTCAATAACTTTTACTCGACAAATCTGTTTTTGGTGATATTTTTTGAAATTGAGAGTTTATTTTATCTATATGCATTTATGATATTATCATACATTGTGAAATCGAATGTCTATAGATTCATGGAGGTTTCACATTTATATTCTTTAAAGAACATATATTCAACCACATACTTCCTTATTCACCATGCATCAAACTTAGGTTTCTCTTATTGCACCATTAAACTATCATGAGTAGAAAGTCAAAGTGCAAATCCTATTTAGGAGTAAATTCTTACACCGAATCATGATGGGTATATAAAAAGAACCAATATTTGATTCAATGAAGACAAATTGGTTTATCAAAAGTGAAAAATCATATTGTCTATAATGTTTGTGTATGTCTCCCCACCTTGTCTTCCATATTTAATTTGTAGCCACTCCTAATGAAGTTGAACCACATTTAAAAAACTATTTGGGAAGTAGAGCATAAATAATTATAATGAGTTAAATAATGATCTAATTATTTTTAGGCTAGGTAATTTATGCACTATATAAGACTTATTCACAAAGCTTTTATCACTTAGGTTATAGTTGAAATTATGCATCATTGACAAAAATGATGATCAATTCGCCCTTTCCATCCTTTAAAAATTAGGATCTAAATACTTTGTATTTGTTTCCACCCTTCATGCCACAAAGCATTCCCTTGGATCTACATAGACCATGCCATCCCTCAATCACTTTACTTTGACTTAAATTAAGAGGGAGGCAAGCTTATTTAAATCTGTCCATTAAATTTATCTAGATTGCATGCCTTAATTATGAGTCATGATAAACACAAGGGTTCTATGAGAAAGTAGAATAAATGGAATAAGAAGCACCCACAACAAATAAATGGTTAGAGATTGTATGCTAAGTTAAAATCATCAATATAGTCTGCCACTTTAGATGTTAAACATAATAAAGATTTAATCACATGTACCTACAAGAAATTTGGACATGATGAAACCAAATGCATGAAGAAAAATATTAACCAACTAACTAAGATCATCAAGAAGTATAACATTAGTGTGCCTAATTATTTCAAGTAGATATCATCAGCAAAGGAATCTTCTAAGCATGAAGATAGTAAAAAGGGAAAATATAAGGGTAAATTACATGTTGTATTTTCATCCTAATCTTTCACATGGGTGATTAATTCTAGTTCATTACACCACATGGATTCATCATAAGACATGTTCTTATCCATTGAACCTTGTTGTATTCCTCCCATCTAGTTGGGTGATTATAATTTTGAAGAAATTAGAGAGAGGATCAATTGAAGTGAACAATGTGACATTTAATGATGTTCTATGTATTCACTCATTATTTTACAATATCATATATAGTTATCATGTTATTCACATTGGTTTAGGTAAGATAGTTGATTTCACTTTTGATTCAATAGTTATTGGGGAATTAGATAATGACTTCATTCTTGCATTTGGGAAAGCATATCACCGATCATGATTTTATACTTTCTCACATTTTTTTTCCTAATCAACCCTCGGTTTCACTACTCACTAATTTATATTTAGTGATTAAATTATGAATTGAATAATTCTTACATCTTAACTATCACTACCTAGAAAAACTCAATCATTGTGCAATGTTTTTAGTGTTGCCACATGTTTATTATTTGATGGTTTTTGCGAAGTTTTTATACTGAGTAATAATTAGGAAGATACCTTTGACAAAGGAAAATCATGGAGATCTATAAAGATATTGGATCTAGTTCACAGTGATAATGTTAGACCATTTCCAACTCCTTCATTTGACATGACATAATACATACTTTTATTGATGAATTTTTTAGTTACATTTGGGTGTAATTTATTACACATAAATCTAAGGTACTCAATCATTTTAAAGAAGTCACCACACATATATAAAAATAGCTAGGTAGTGCCATTAAGGTTTTTCACATGGATAATGGTCGTAAGTATACCAATAACCATTTTTAGAAATTATGCACATCAGATGACATAATAGATTAAACTACAACATATAGTTCTATATAGTCCTTACAATAATGGTTTTTTAAAGAATAATAACTTGGATTTTAAAGAAATGGATAAATTTATGATATACTCCAAGCCTATTTAACCTTATTATTTGGCTAAGGCCATCAACTATGATTATTATATCTAGAATCAAGATCCTAATAAATCATTGAATGGAGTAACTCCTTTCAATGTTATGAGTATAAAAAACCCATAATGAATTATTTACAAGTGTTTGGATATCCTACTTTGCCTAGGATTATGAAGAATTAATGTAAGGCAATTTAACCTCAAAATCAGTCATGCATCTTCATTGGATATCCTAAGGGTGTTAAAGGATACATACTTAACCATCCCACCACCCATGATTATTTAGTTGAAAGGAGTCTTCAATTTGAAGAGGGTCCTTCTAAATTAGCATGTGACACTCCTCCCTCTTCCTTGGATTCTCTTTGATTTGATGACAATTATAATAATTTAGATCTACTTAAGTAGCTTATAATGATCTAGATTATTCTTCTAA
>JARHVA010001783.1:2172500-2242500 GCA_037957365.1 Torreya grandis | reverse complement strand
AGAAAATTATTATAAATAATAATTTATGGTCTTATTGTTTTTTGATATGTTTATTAGTATGTGTTTTCCACATATCACATTCACCATTCTAAAATGACAACACATCAAAAAATCTAAATGAAAATAAATAATAATGTTTTTTGGTTGATGCAATAGTTTGTGTATTCCTTAGTTTGTGTATTCCTTATATTATTCACATGTATATAATAAGTGGTAAAAACACTCTTTTGACCACGAAGGTCAATGACCATGGTGTCCCTTTCTAACAAAACAAATACTTCAACTGATTGTCACTATTTTTCTTCCATTTCTGTCTTCCTCATATTAGATTCAACTATGTCATATTTTCCTAATTATTTGTCTGGTTGAATCCCCCAAAGTATATCCTTCTCTAAAAAAATCCTATCTTATTTTCTCTCCATCTAATTGTTAACTAAAACCCATCTTAATCTGACCATCTCCTCTAAGATGGTTCTTATTAAATCCTATTTTCTCTCATGTACTTGTAATGATTATCATCAAATATTATTATGGATGAAAATGTACCTTCTCAATCTATTTTTATAATAAGTTTTAAAAAAAATGTCATCTTCTTCACCATATATTTCTAATACTTTTAGAAGCATCTTGTCAATCACATCATATCTTATATGTCTATCTTTTGGAACTTCATACTCTTGTCTTTCTACCATCATCTAGGTTTTGAATTATTTATTTATAAGATACTTATAAGACTCTTATTCATCATTTATTTCTTCACAAATTTTGAGTTCATGTGGATCACTTTCTTTAACTTGCAAGGCCTCTTTGTTTACATAATTTATATCCATCTCTACACTTACAACATCATGTTGTTCATAACATTCTTGGGCTAGTAAAATATCAACTTCCCCATATAAACCTTATATTATTTCATTATCATCTTCTTATATTAGTTCTAATCTAATTATACTATCCTTTATCCACCACAATAATGTCATCTGTAAATAATGTTTCACTTTATTTTCCCATATGAAAATAGTACATACCTTTAATCATAAGAATATCTTCTCTAATTACTATGTGGGTTGATTGTATATTATAAACAACACTTTTATCCTTGGTTCCTTTTGGTACAAATGTTTCCACCATTTATATCTCTTTTCTTGCCTCTATGTCACATGAGTGATATTATTAATTCATCCTTGTCTAATTGATTATTAAACCAACCTCTATCACCAAATTTTTAACTTTACCATCAAACAATGCACTCTGTATCCATATTTAAATATGGATATTCAATTCAAATTTTATCTATTGACTCATATTTTATTGAGAAGGTCTTCTTCTTCTTACTAGTCTCTATTGCTTTATATTGTGATAGTATTTCCCCATCTCTAGCTGCTCAAAACAAACTCACTCTTGTATATGACCATGAGAACGTTATTATAAACACAATTTTCCACTCTTTCTTGTATCCATTATGACATGAATAAAATATTATACTACTGTTATATCCTTACCAAACATATTTTTAACTACCATTTCCATATAATTGTATTGTTCCATTTATTCAATTTGATTCTCAAATAAATGAGAATGATTGATTGAACCAAACTTTTTCCTCTTATTTCCCATATTATCCATTTATATACCTTCACGTTTAATAAACATATTAAGGGAATCAATAATTACCACAAATAAATCATCAACCTTTTTGTCATCCCTCATACACGTGGTTTCCAACTCTTCTTAATTTATTGCATTCCAAATGCATCTTGTGATAATATTTAGTGGACTACAAAGGTCCCATTGTTAACATCCTAAATTTTTGTCCTCTCATAATTGTTATTTTTATTTTATTATCTTTTAAATGGATGATATTCTACCATACTCTCTTCATGTACTTTAGATTGACTTCAACCACTTCTATTATTTCCTTTTTATAAACTTGAAAATTACCACGGTTCCCTTATTCACTCACATATATTATTTACTCCAAGGAAAAACATAAATTTCCTTGGTTATAATAAACTATGATTCCATCTAAAACATATAATAAAAGAATTTTCTTCCTTCACCAAGGAAAATTCCGATTCTTCCCACTTATGGGATACCACAAACTCATTATATTCATAAAATAATGGGTCTCATTATTAAAGTTTTAAAATGATAAAATCCATATCCTCTTCCATGAGGATTGATTTTTGTATGGGTTTCTCATAATTATCCTCTTAGTTATTGTGTTTGAAATCATATTTGGGATTATCACATAGAAACCTCTCTCTCTCTCTCTCTCTCTCTCTCTCTCTCTCTCTCTCTCTCTCTCTCTCTCTCTCTCTCTCTATATATATATATATATATATATATATATATATATATATATATATATATATATATATATATATATATATATATTTGAAGTCAACCTTATCCTCCTCACTCCTAACATTATAATTTATAATAATCAAATTATATTTGAGATAATCACATGGAAAGTTCACTCTCATATTTACTTTAATGACAATAGTATTTTTCATATCTACTCTCCTAATCCTCATGATATGATGTTAATTTAAACATTCTACTTGCATTCTTGGGTGTATAAAATAACCCATCAACTTGGAAATCACATGTTATTAAATTATTACCTTATTCTCTCATTATTTTATCTTCTATATTGGAGAAATAATAAATAAACATCTACAACATTTTCAATTTGTATATCTTCCATCATATACAATCTCACTTGTAATTCACTCAAAATATTTCTCATGTCTTATACTCCCAGTTCTCCTACTCCTTTGTGTGCCATATATCCTCAATAAGAAGGATTATATTTCATAACCTATAATAGACTTTAAAAATATATTCTCTCACTTCCATAACATTTGAAGGAATTCTCTCACACCTATAATAAACTCATTCTCTCTACTATGAAAGGTTTTTTAAACAAATTCAAACTAAGTCAGGCAAAAATCTATTTCATAGTCTACAAATGAATCATATAAGAACCTCACATGCTCAAGACAATAAGGAAATACATTTCTATAATACCAATTTTTTCAAACACATAAAGGGTAATCAATTAAAGTTAACCATTAGATTTATATTTATTGGATAGGACACTCTCCCATGGAAACACTTACAAGCACATTCTATTAAATTTGAAACATAACACACATATTCATTGAATTCACCTTCATATGTTATAATTGAGTGCATGCCCACTCTCTCACACTCTTATATACACACTTTATTCTACAATATTATTATGAAACATGTATATTTGTAGTCTCATATATTCTTGTATGGAATTGATACATCACTAGTCATTTCTTATAAGACTCAACCCTTCAAACTATCATTATTTCAAAATTCATGGATATTGTTCTTTAGTATATGAATCTCCTTTATACATTCACTTGTGATTCAAAACATTCTCTAACATTATCTTTCTTGTGAAGGTCCATTCACATAACTTTGCCTCTTATAAATGTTTAATATCTATTTGTTTACCATTGTAGTCTGTTACTTTATTTTTTCACTCAAAATGGGAAACACTATTAGTGTATGTATACTAGTGGTTATGACCAACCCCCCCAACATATACACGAACAATTACTAATCCATGGGGGTTTTTTAAAATCTTACAAAACCTCTGGGGTAATTTTTTTAATATGATGAAACCATAACTCAATGTAAACCAGTGGTTTTGTCATAATGTAAATTCTACCACTTTTGGAGGCCATAACATTTTCATTAAAATTATGATTGAGATAAAACATTATATAAATTTTATATGTAAATATAAATATTCAATAATATTTAGGTTTAGGAAGTATATTCATTTTTTCCATTTTTGCCTTTTCCCCACAACCCATCTATTTTATCCCTTCAACACATTTAGTGACATATTACATTACATGGATTATTGAGGAACTCAACTACCATATTTGAACCATGTAGATTATTAAAAAATATACTTTTATGATGTGTTAGATGGCACAAATTTTTATTAGTATGGGTTCTTCCCATGCATTATCTTTACTATGTAAAAATGACAACAAACAAATAAAACCAATCAAATACATAAAACAAGTATTTTTGGTTGATTCAATATTTCTTATACAACTTCAATGTTTTTCACATTGATATCCCATGACATACAACCTTGATAAACCTTTCACAAAATTTTACGAATGGCCTTGATTCCATTTTTTAAAAGTCTAAAGTTGTTAATCTAGGGAACCAAGGTAAATGAGACATTATAAATAGAGTATGGGTAATCAACATAGGGAATGAAAGTTAATATAAAGACTTGTTACAAATCCATACAAAAACTAATATGAGGTTAGGTTTTAGAATATGTTAGGATTTTCATATGCTTTTAACCATAAAGGTGCCAATAATGTGAACTTCCATAGGAGAAAGAAGAATATTATAAAATTAAAACCCTTTCATGCATTTTTTCTAGGAAGGGTTCATTGGGTAATGTAGTTATTTAATAAAACCTCTTATGCTTCATTTAATTCTAAGATTATTTCACACTTAGATCATATCATTATATTTTTATGTTAATGAGCCAAATACCCCCAGTTTATTTAGGCCTAAAATAGATAACCTAAGATTTCTTTTAGAAACCCTTGTGTCCATGTAAATTATCCCAATTAAAATACCTCATTAAATTCTCCATCTTAGGATATAAATATATAGAAATATCACAATAAGAAGAGTAGTAAACATGGTTAGAAATTATCATAATGGAAAAATGTGAAACTTAAAAAGGCTTGGTGGTGTAATAAGAAATTCTTTTTTTGATCTTCTGAACAACATATGACCAAATCTCATAAGTAGAGGCCCAAAAGGAAAGGGAATACCCAAATACTTAAATATTACACCTTTCATGATCTGTTTCCATTTATATCCTTCCAATCAAGGAGGTTTTTGGGAGATAAACTACCTATAACATTGATCTTTATCTAATGGATAGAGGATCCTAATGAAATAAAAAAATATATCAAGGCACCCCATAGCATTATTAACCAAAAATAGTTCATACAAAGTTACCTAGGAAACCAATCATCTAAAAACATTCCAATTGGTGATATTTTGATCACAATGGGGGAGAGATATTCCTTTCACTAATATTATTAATGAGTATTTTTCCATAAGGTACTTGAATCCCTCTCCAACTAATACATAGATCGAGGGAGCTAAGGGTTAAGTTTATCAAATATATATGAACATAACAAACTTGTGAGAGTATATTAAATTAATGGCAACACAAACTTAAAAATCATGAAACATGTTAACATTAATAATAAAATAAGGTCCAAAACCTAGATCTTGAATCATATAAATGATTAATGACCCCTTAATCTTTTCATAATATTTATCAAAATTAATTTATGCAAACATGGATTTTTGACTAAAGAATCTAAATCATTATATACCATGTCAAATTAAAATAAACAAATGTAAAAAATGTACTTATGTTTGATGAAACCTATTATATCACTTATAATGATGAGGGTAGAAATATTATTCAATATGAGGGAAGAGTTTTAGCAATAATTTTATATAAAAAAAATGTATCAAGGTTAATAATCTCCAATTAGTAATCTACATAGGTTATATAGAATTTAAGATGAATTTTATATTACCCCAATTTAATAAGGTTAACATATAATTGGACAAAATATATTCATAAAAAACTTTGTTAATATCAGGACTAATAGTGTCCCATATGACTAGATAAAACACACAAGACAAAAAAATAATGCCAAGGGTTTTATATGGTCTATTGAGATGATATCAAAAATAACTCTCTATGGTAAAAAATCTTACAAGAAATAACTTTATGGAACTGTAATAATGTAGATTCACAGGCTAAGGAAGAAGGTTAAACTAAAAATACCCCATGATAGTGATGTACCCAATATTTAAGGATATCCAAGAGCTTGGAAAGCTTTACATTATACCCTTAAATATATTTAAATATATTTTTAGATTTTATAAAATGGATAATGGTAAATAATTAATTGGTATCTATATCCCCCACTCTTAACCAACACATTATAGCTCTAAACTACAATCTTGGGAATTGTGTGTTTCCTCAATTTTGAGCTTGTGTTTTCCTTAACAAACTTAGCTTTGTAAGTCAACATTGAACATAGATATTTCAAGTTCCTATGGAATATTATGGAATACATGGTATTATAATTTATTATTTTGATTTATAAATATGGATACTTTCTTACCCATAAGGATGAAAAAAGTATAACTCTAAGTAATTTCATCAAGCAAACAATCAATTAGACCTATGTGATTTGGGAATACTTTTATATAAATAAATTAGTATGCCTTTTATACTATAAAAAATGGAATTCATTTTAAATTTAAACCTTATTCTCATATTTAATTCACATATTTTCTATACATTTCTATATTAAAAAGAAGATTAGGTAAATGCTTATTTCATAAAAACTAAAACATATGTCCCTAAGAAACTAGTCCAATATTATACTAGACCATTGTAAAAACATGATGATATTAATTTTCTAATCTCTTATAAGAAAATTTTTAATTTCCATTAGTGGAATGTTTTCTGGATGACTTAGGGAAAGAATTACTTGGGAAACATACTACAATAATTTTTTAAACCCTTTTTCTTTTTTGTAGGACACCCAAGGAAAATTTAGGTAAATTGGTATGTAAAATCACATAATACATTAATAAATGTTGATGGGGAACTAATTTAACAATTTTTACTTGTTTAAGGTACATGTATGAAATAATCATCTTCAAAAAGAACTTGGGATGAACATGTGGAGCATGTCTAGTGACTCTTACACACTATGTGCCAAAAAAAGTTAAAATATAACTTATGAAATTATAAATTTAGTTTTGTATAGATTAAGTAATTATGATACATGATCATTTGTGGAATCATCCATGTAGATCCATAGAATATAAATGTGATAAAATATTTTACAATATTAATCTCTTTAAATTTAGGAGTTTTTTTTTTTTTAATTTATAACTGATACATGTTTTTCTTGGGTTATTTTACATATAATGTTATATTAGTTAGATCATGTATGAAAAAAATACATTCCACTAGACACATGCAAAAATATGTGATTTTAAGGATAAAAAATAATGCTTCTATGCAACATTATTTTATAAATTATTCATGTTTGCCACTCATTCAAGATTCACACCAATGAATTTGAACATGCACTCACATGATAATTATACAAAATGGAAATACCTTTTCATGTCTCTTAGAGACATTCATTGATGTAATTCAGTAATACTCCTCTCATGATATATAATTGTACATTATTGTGTAAGTGCAAAATAAATGATGCACTATATTTGGATAAGAAGACAATCATTCCTCCTAATAATAATCCACTTCAATTTATTCACATGCATAATAAGTTATAAAATGTGTGCCACATGAAGTGGAAGAATTATTTAGAGCATTTCTATCTCATGATGAATCCCAAGAAATGAGAACACATTAACGCTAAAAAATTATTTATCCAACTATAGATATACACATTACTCATAAAAATTTTGCATACAATCAGAATATTACTGATTTTATAACTGTCTACTCAACATAGTGTTATTTGTTCATTTTTTCAAATTCAAGGATCTGAAAAAAATTTGGGATCAACTATTGTGTCTAGATCTTATCTCTATTGATAAGGTAGTTACAAGTGTACAACCATTAGTAATCTGAGAGCATGTTAATGTCTCCCCTATCCAGCATGGATAAATCTTACCATGCTTTTCCTCAAGGTAGAATTTTAAAACATTAGTGTATGTAATATTTTATTTCAAGTTAATGGAAAATAATTGTGGTTCTTTATTGTGTCTTGTTATTGAAATGCAATGAAATGTTTTACATGCTATACTAATTATATATCTAGATTTGTTCTTATGTATGGTTGTCATCTTAGGCATATATCTAGGTTATAAACCCCACTTTGCATAGAGATTTGTAAATATTTTATTGAATACCTCATCAAGGCACCCTGGGTTCATGAATTTAGTAGGAGAAAGTATTTGAGATTATAGCTTTAGTGTATGTTTTAGGATTTCAGGGATCATTTGGGAATTTTCATTCTATTGGCACCAATGGATAAAAATATCTCCTTATAGTTTCCATGGCTTACATTTACTTCTATTTCTCGGTCTTGCACACTTGAATAAAATGGCAAACAAAGATGAAAACCCCACTAGTATATCATTATAGTTGGGGAAGGGTTTGGTATCTCAAATAGAAAAAATGCATAAAATGATAGAGAAGAATAAAAAAAGGGTATGGTCAACTCCATCCTACTTTTGGCTCTACTTAAACCAAGGTGAGAGGACCTATGGGGTAGCTTGCTCACATGGAGAGATTCTGCAATTCAACCTCCATGGGGATTTTTGGCACAAAGAGATATAAATGTGACCAGGGCTCAACCACATTTTTTCAATCCATCCAAGAAGGGTTGTCACACTAAATTAACAAATGCTCTATATCACATACAAGCTACTAAAGACATATATAAATATGCTTGCAATATTCCTTCTAAATTATTATTAACAATAGGGTTGGATGGAAGTTCAATGCTAATATTTAAATCATAAGATGAAAATACATGTTAAATAATTAAGATCTTATACATTTGTAGGAAAATAACACTTATGATATGCAACAATTATGTATTGTTTGGAGGGTAGGACAATGAAGGACAACTTGTTAATGATAAAAAGGGTAATGTGCTAGTTTTTTTTTCAAATAATAGGGTCTCTTTCAACATACATGACATCACCTATTACAAAGAAATAGGTAAAATAAAATTCAAGCCATGGAAACTATACAGAGAAATTTATATCCATTAGTGCCAATAGAATTCAAATGGTCAAATGAACCCTAAAACACTTGAGAATATAGTAAAACTAGAATCTCAAATAATTTCTCCTTCTAAATTCATGATCCTAGTTTACCCTAATGAGGTATTCAATAAAATATTTCCAAATATCTACACAAAAATGGGTTTATAACGAAGATCTATGCCTAAGACAACAACAATACATAAGCACAAAGCTATACATCCAATCAACATAACATGTAAAAAATACCATTGTATTTCATTAATAGGATACAATAAATAACCACAAGCATTTTATATTAACTTGAAAGAAAATATTACATACAATAATGTTTCAAAATGTTGTCATGGGGACAAACATGGTGAGATTTCTCCATGTTGTATAGGTGAGACATAAACATGCTCTTAAAGATTGCTAATGGTTTTACACTTACACACAATAGTTAATCCCAAAAAAAATATGGAACCTCAAATTAGATAAAAATTAAAAACCAATAACAACTAAAGAATAGATGAGAAACCCTCTACTTATACATGTTTGACCCTTATCAAATCTGAGACTTTTGGTTATAAATTATAAAATTAGAATTAAACCCTTCAAATTCCACCAAGATGCTCCTAGATGGAAAATATTCTTTGGCATGCCTGAAATCTTCATCTATTTACAAGAAAAATCATTGCTCTAACTACCTCTTCAAATAATGATGAATATTTTTTACAAACCTTTTGATTTCTTTATTGGAAATTCCTTTTTACATGATCTAAAAGGTGAAATTTTGTGGTGGAGGGTGTACAAACTTTGTCCTCATTTGTAACTACCTAGAGATACCCTTGACCACTTATTTACATAATTGGAACCTCTTGGATAATTTCCTTTCTTCTTATGCATGCCATAAAATAACCTACTCTTTTAATGATGGAATTGAGATGCTCCAACTATGGTAGAGGTATAAAATGATCCACAACTAAAAATTTCTCTAGAATGGCCCATAGACCTGCTTTTGTGCTTTGATTATTTTCCCATCCTTGAAGGAACCATCAATTTTAAATCTTAAGCAAAATATTAACACATATTGACATGTGGCATACCACATCAAAACCAACTAGGCATTCATGTGGTTTTGAAAATTACTAATCTACTTAATTGGATCCAACATGGACACATGTCACTTTCTCATGTAATTTTGATGCTGGATTACATACACACCATTAATTTTTGTTGAAGTCCTTAGCCTTGACCTTTACTACGAACCATAATTTTGTCTAAAGATCTTGATTTTTTTCCACTTGGTAGTTTTCTTTTCATTTTAGGTCCTTTTAAAAGTCTACCTTTACCTCACATCATTGACCCATATCTAACTAGTTGAACATTATTGGTCAATATTTATACCTTGCATTGAAGATTATGCTATTTAGTAGATCCATGGGCTTTTACACTCTGTATAATCAGTCTCTATCAGGATAGTGCTCATTCACCATATGGTGGCTTCTCATTTGTCTTGAGTTCTTTGAAAATTTAACTTTCCTTTTACACCATCAGATCTTGATTGTACTAATCAAATTTCTTTGTTGGATCTTCTTAAAAAATTTCCATGGGGGTGACACATGTCACCACCTTGATTATCTTGAGGACCTTGAATTTTGACATTACACCTTTCATTAGATCTTTAGGCAACCCACCAAGATGGTGACACTTGTCATTCTCAAGAAGCTCTAAGAACATTTGAAATTTCAATGTTGCTCATGTAACATTCGATCATCTATACCTACGTGAATGTGCATCATTGGTTAATATTTTTGACTTATTTACTTTTGTATGCACCATATGATCAACTCTATCTAAGTTCATGTGCACCATTAGATTTTTATCCTCTAGGTCAGTTTTGATTGGCTCCATGTTAACAATGAAAATAATTAAATTAGACTTTAGGGAATAAATAACTTAATATAAAGTCATATCCTAAGGTTTTTTTATATACAATAGAAACTTTAGGATATGACTTTGAGCTAAGTTTATAAAACAGAGACCAAGCATTAGTTAGACCATGATAATAGATAAAAGGGACCAAGGTCCATAAGATATAAAAGAGACCAAATATGAATTTAGACAAAGGTTTTGGCGGTGTTAATAAACATAACTAAACTTTAGTATAAAGTTTAAACCAAGTCCATGGAATTTTTTAAAGCATTCCCATGTAGATTATTCCCTCTAAATTTGAATTTAAATCAAAGGGCATAATATATGGAAATTGGAACAAGGGTTTTAATATTATCGAACACGAATTTAACTTGGATTTATAAATTAGGCATTTATACTTAAAAAGGGCTCAATTGCTTTAGTAAAATTTTGCGAACTAACACATAGAAGGACTTCAAATAAACTTATACCACCCTTGATATGGGTGAGAAGATTCTTAAGATATCCATGTTCAAAAATATTTCATACAAACTTGAAGATTTTGTGTTCCTAATGTTGCACCATGTCAAAGACTCATTTACAAGTCACATTACACTAGGACAACAAGACAATATTACATTTTTAACACATTGGAATAATTATAGTATCATTCTTACTAACCCCACATGCTAAAATATGTTGAGTATCACATGAAGTATTATATTCCATATTTCATATTCAATTCCATAAACATGAAGATAGGAATTTACACACCTTTGCTAGTTTTATTAAAGCCATGAAAATCCATCGACATGGATTTCATTAGTAAAATTATTATAACACAATAAAAATGAACAATTTTTATAGAGGATAGGTTCTCTAGGATGACCATCTTGGATATTTGTAAGAAAAGCATTAAGACATAATAAAATACATACTTTGTATTTGGCCATGTTTAGATTAATTTTTGTTTACAAACATCCATTTTTGTCTGACCATAAGTAATATTCTATTTTACATTTATATAAATATTATTGGTATATGTTGGATACACAATGTGATTATTCCAAAACATTACATCCCCATAGATATTGAGGAATGGAATTTTCCAATTGCATACTTGTTCAAATATTTCACATGTATCATAGTGTGAATCCACGCACTTGGGATGATAATTTTGTATAAATTAAGCTTTCCTACAACATAACATTATAAATATATATAGTGTGTAATCTATTATATACATTCATTATGTATAGAAACAAAAACAACTCTCAACATATCCTATAATGCAACATTTGGCATAGAATTACATACCTAAGAAAAAAAGTGGATTTAATTTAATATTTTTCCAAAGCCCACTTATAAAACTCATCAAAAAATTTAGTACAAGATCTTGTCCAAAGAGTTCAAGTACAAATAGAACCATGAAACAGACCACATACGTAATGTATTTAATATAGAAAATAAGGTTTGGTTGCATATGTAATAATAATGCTTCAGTGATCCAGTTGGAAGATCCATACTTTGTGATATGGTCCATACAACATCCTACATGAAATTTGAGAGAACCATTTAATAATTACATATTTTAATATTTGGGATTACAAAACATAGTTATTATGGAATACATCAAGACTTACATCACACCTTTTCTTGAGCCAAAAAAAATAAAACATGGATCAATGAAAGCTACAACCAATACCAAAAGATCATGTTGTTGAAGTGATGACAAAATGAACATACCATGTCACCCATAATTTATTTTGAGTGCTAAAGAAAGTGAAACAAATGATTCAGAACAAGTGTTAAAGCCTCCATAACATCACATTATTTCTTTTTTTATTTTAACTAAAGATGCAAATTTGGGGATTTTTTTTTGTAAAGAAATAGAAATATTTTTGTGTGGTTCTTGGCACACCTCAAAACCAATTTTGGTTCCCAATATGCATGGTATATCATGGAACATGAATAATTTTTCACTACCTTTCCAAGATGTTACAAAACTTTATCCATGTCAAAGATAAATTTTTTGACACACATACACATATAAACCCCTCAAAATGTAAATCCCTTTATGGCACACAAACATCAATTGACTCACTTTTGATATCTCTCCAATTTTATTTATAACCTAAGTCATACCTAATATATATGTCTATGTGGTTTTGCGTAGGAACATAACACTCAAAATCCATGTGTCAGATTTGGTCTTTCACAAAGCATGCCATTTAGCACTATCTTGGTTTGTGCCATGTCAATTAATCAATTAAAAAATACCACAAAATTAGAATCCCAACTACACAAATGAAATAAGCCCATTCTTTACCTGCCTAAAAGATGAAGCATCATTCCTTACGAAAATGTATTTAGTTGTAACTACTTCATTCCATGATCTATACACTATAATCCCTGACACATAATAAAGGATCAAAGATAAAAAAGAAAACATATATATTAGATAGGGAAATTTTAGCAAGACTTAAATATTTATCATTCAAATACATATATACCTTTACATTCTTTCATTCACTCTAGAAGAAATATGAAGCATTCATCTTTTGATAACAATAATTAAGATTTCATGCCTTACTAATTATTATAAACATATATAATTATCCTTATTCTCTATACATAATATAATTTATATTATTATACAAATAAATTTGAATGTATATTTACTTTTTATTATTTAAATAGCCTTTACTCATTGTAAAAACTAATATTTTCTTCCGAGCACCAAATTGTCAACCACAATAGCATTCTAGGTGCAATGATACAGATCAAAATTACCAAGAATTTTTACATCTTGATATTGTAAAATATCCCCTCGAGATCTCAATAAAAGCTAGTCATACAATGGAAACATAACTTCCAAGATTTATGCAATGGCCTCCATATACCCGTGACGCGTCCGTTTTTTTCCTTGGAAGGTTTCCTTACCTTTTGATGTATTTGTATTTGTATTTGTTCGCTACAATGGTCTCTTAAATGCAATTCTTTGCCAACTATTAAGTGATCAATAAGAAATAAATATTAATGTCCTCCAATCCAATATTTTATTGGTCTTAAAACAATCTAATATTTTTTAGATTAGATTTCGGCACATTTCTACCTTAAAAATTCAGTAGGCCTCTGAGAATATAAAAAATGGAATTACTTTGAGTTGAAGCCTTATCCCCACAGTTGCCTTCGCATATTTGTATGCATTTTTAACTAGTTTAAAAAAGTTTAGATAAATATTTTATTTTTATTTTTTAAAAATTGATTATTTTTTTATAAATCTAATATTTGTTTAAGAGTATTGGATAAATATGATGAATATAGATTATATTTTATTGTAGAAACAATTATATGGATAAACTTGTATGTAAGAAGTATTTCTATACAAGAATATTCTTAGTACAGAAAACTTTTACACATTAAATTTCTTAGAGTTATATTATTAATAATAAAACTAAAAAATAATTCATGATTCTTAATAATAGCAAAAGACAAATTTAAAACACCATCTAACTTTCTATTAATTTTTTTGATATAGTAAAAAAATATATATTAAAAATAATATTCTTAAATAAAATTATATATAAAAAAAATTATTGAAAATACCAAATCTCAACCTGAAATATAATTTTTTTTCTTAATAATAAATCTCAAATAAATAATTAAATTTTAATTATAATTTTTTTATTAAAATCAAAATGTCAAAATCATTGTAGTATTTTTTTTCTATAATAAATTCCTTCATCATGTCAAAATTTGACAAACTAACACCATTAATACTATAAACTTCCGAAGCCTAAAATCTACTCACTAAATGTTATTTAACATTAATAACAGTTCTACACTTATCCATATGAGCCAATTTTTCATGATCTCTTAGTTTTTCACAACGCCAAGGACGTTTGAGTTGCGACTCTAAATCTTATTTTTTTAAACATTATAGAATTTAAAGAGGTACAATTCAGCGTAGAATTTCTCATGGTAAACGTGTTTTCGGTCATTTTAATAAGATGGTGGCGTTCGCAAGAATCTTTCCATGTTACTGAATTATAAACATTATTTACCACTTGAACATTTAAGATATATTTCCTTGGTTGACTTCTATATTATTGGCCTCCAGTAGAAGTTTGTCATGTTCAACAGTTCTGAACGTTTCAATAATATTTTTTCCACCAACTTTTATCGATTTCCTCCATTCCATGCTCTTGTGGGATCATTATTATGCCGTGTTCATGGGACTTCAAGTGTTAGTATTCAAATTACCACTTTGTGGTTCAATGCGTGTTACCTGGAACGGCATTATTTAATAGCTTTGAGCCAGCTTCCATTGCATCTCGGCGGGTTCAACCTGGAAAGGCATTATTTAATAAGTGTGAGCTAGTTGCCATTACATCTCGACCGATGAATGGTATAAAGCTATAAACAATGAAATGTAGACGGCATTGCGAGGATGCTGTTTCCATTTTGAGCAGAGAGGTGAAGGCAAATATTGCATTTGGGTCAAGTCGAAAGCTTCCAGCTGGGGCAACAGTGATCATTGTCCAAATTGGCCCAAAGGAAGAGCGCAGTTCTTCATCATTCCATTTGGAGTTCGTCTCGATTCTCCACTTGAGGTGCACATTATTACACCTTTCATTTAAAAATAAGTTAAGAAATTTTTTTTGGGCTTTCTAATGTCGTGATTTTTGTCTTTCTGTGTAAATCATCTTGTGGGTCTTAGATGCCAAAGGATTTAAGAAGATATACCTCGGTTTCCCTGTCTTTTTAAAATGAAGTATATATATCAATATCCGTACTTAATGCTTACTTATAACTGAATTGTGAAATATTTTGGTTTGTAATAAAGTCATCGCTATGGAAATAGATTTTAGGAGCAAGGAGATTAGCAATGGAGACGTGATGTGCGGGATTACTTAACAAAATGCATTCAAAATACATGCATTCAGATGATATGAAATTATACGAAACAATTTTTTTTAAACCTACAAGCGCCTGCACTTATTTATGGGACCTTCTAAACACTAATATCCATGTTTTTAGCCATATAAATCTGTAATAGCTATAATACGATTGCCCCTTTTGTAGTCTAGTAATATTTTCCATTTTCCTTTTTAAATGGTGGCCTCTTGATCCACTAACATTATGGACTGTAAGCACAACACCTTTTTAATAAATATGCAATTATGTTTCTTGTTTTCTTTCCTCTAAAACTTACTTAAATATCCTCGATTAATTTTTTACAATTAGTTGTTATGTTTAATAAAATTATAAATACTAATAAAAAAGCTCAATTCGTATAATAATGTATTACATTAACAACAAATATGATATGAAATGAAAATTGATCTTAAATATTGATATGTTCAATATCACGTAGTTATTTTAAATAGTTTTTCACATATTTTTGTTAATTCAATTTATTACAAAGAGATGAATTATATATTAAACTAATTTTTTTCATTCATTTTTTCAAAGTTGTGTATGTTGTTAATGGGACTCTAAGAGATCAACTATCCTAAGAGCCTTCGTCTAATTTCTCGACTTTTATTTCTTCGATACGTCATCGCTTCTTCAATTTGAAATTTTCATAATCTTTTAAACATAAATTAGGTTTCAAATGCCTTTTTGATCATACCAACTTTGCATATAATTTAAAGTAACAATGAAAAGTTTAAATCATTTTATCCTTAATGCACCACTCATATAAAAGTTTATTTTCGATTAATTTTAAAACTAAGTGGATATAACTCAATTCTATTTAGAGTCTTATTTTTTTTACAAATATTGAAACGGAAGCCTATGAATTGAGTAGTTAACTGCAGTTTTGTAATAAAAAGAATTTATTTGACAGCTAAATTGTGCTTTTCCATGACATTGAAAATAATTCTATTGTTTCAGCTAGGAACACGACGTTTCTTCATGTAATTCTTTCATAATTCTATTTTAGTTTTCCTTTTACAATAGGTTTATTAATGTTGTCTCATGTTTTAATCCAATACAAATCTCGGCTGGGGCGTGTCGTGTTAATCCTACCTATTGTGGGTGAGGATATGACGTGCTAATCCTTCAACAATCGCTAGTGAGGGGTTCGGTGTAGTAATCCTCCAAAAATTACGGATGGTTTGGCATGTTAATCACCCAACACTAGCGAGTGAGAGTGATACACTAATAGATTATCATGTTATTTTACATGAAATTTTGTTACAAAATTAAATACTATTAATACTTTGAAAATTTTAGAAAACAATTTGATGATAAAATGTGATAGGTAGCGTCAATAGGTTTAGTAATTTTTTTTAGAGGAAGAATTGCAGATTTTTTCAACTAATACTTTGTGCCCGTTATTTTCGCATAGGAATTTCAATATTGATGTACGTGAACAGATGTTTTAGTTTTATATAGACTAGAATAAATTACATTAAGTTTCACATCAGAAATTCAAAATTTTGTATATTAACAAAGTTGTATCACATTTTTTTTTTAAAAATATATAATGATATTTAAATACATACTGCAGATAGGTATAATTTGTCTACTGTAATAACGTTCAAATTTGTCTTGATGAATACAGTTGAAGTAAACATGTATTCTACACATACTTCTGTTCAGTCCTTACGGCTAATTATTATTCATAATCATTACAGCATTGTCATGTCTGACTCTTAAAGCTGAAGAGTCAGCAAGACCAGCAAAGGACAGCTCCTTAAGTTGGAGTTTCAATGTTAGGTTTGTTTTTCACCAGATTAATCATATGATCTTTCTCCTTCAAACCAAACTCTGAAAATGATAAATTTGACTGGCTCTCTACCCCTATCATTTAGTTTTTTATTTTTTAAACTATTTTTTATTTATTCATTATATTTTTATCGATATTGAACATTTAGTTCTAGAGAAGTTTATATTCAGGGATCCTAGTATCTTATTTTTTTTAATTATTCAATTGCAGAGTGCAAGAAAACAGAGTCATGTATTGAAATGGAAATATATTAATTTAAGTCGACCTATAAATGAGGAATACAAACATGAATATACAAAATATCTTAATACTTGGATAATTGAAATTGAAGAAGGTGAAATAATGGAAAAATAAAATAATTAAACATATGACCTTTAATTGACTTTGTGCGTACCTGACATATCCAAATATGGCCCAATTTTTGGTCAAACTGTAAACCATATTGTGTTTATAAGCTATACTTAGGCAGTATTATTTACATTACCAAAGCAAACCACATTAATATGAATGGTTTAAATGATTGAATCCTGATCTACAGGTATGAAGATGGCACACATCATAAAATACGATGCCTAAAAAGATATTTGTTTAAGGCTAATAATCTGCGAAAGATAAAAGCTAAAAGGAGAAATCAGGCTTGTGTAGAGGCTGATCTGAAAGTTGAGTTTCAAAAAAGATTGTAGAAATAGTGTGGTGTGTGGACTATTGAAAGTATCCAAAGATTAGTACATTGGAACTCTCACTCTCATAGAATCTATTGCCAGAGGGGCTGTGACGTTCGACGATACCGTTTAAAAGGCTTATAAAAGAAAAAGAAAAAATAAATTAAAATTAGAAAAATAAATAAATTTGGAATTAGCTCAAGCATATGGATTATATGTTAACTGGAAGATGATAACTGTCATTGGACTAGGCAGGTCTAGCCGAGTGCATAGCTCTGTGCGTTTGGGATAAATATATATATATATAGTTCTATATTATTAAGAGACTTGCGGTTGGGGTGGTGTTCCATTCTCCCTATCTTTATTTTGACCGTGGGATTCGAATTTCGGTTGCTCGAAATAAATGTATTTATTTTACTCTTATATTACAATTTAAATTTAGTATTTACTAAAGTTATTTTATTTATTTAAATTTAGTATTTATTAAAGTTATTTTATTTAATGTTTGATTTTATTATATAAATATGTTATAAATAAATGATAAATAATGGATTGGTATTATTAATTAGAGATGTTGCGATTGGTTGCATATTGTTATCAATATGGAATTGATTATAACATTTGTAATTAATAGTTTTGAATAGGGAATTGATTGTAGCATCTCTAATTAATAATTCTAATTTTAATCATTACAAATTATTAGCGAAAAAATAATTGACTTCCTAATCTCTATTTAATAAGAATAAATTTATCTATTACTTATTATATTTATGTTTCCAATTTTTAGTTTGTTTGCTTTTTTAAAAAATATAATCCAATTTCTTTAGATAATTGAATCCTTTTAGATTTTAAGTAAAACACTCTGTATTCATAATGATATTGAACACCCTTGGTTTAGTACTTTTTAACAAGGAAAAGTAGTCAACAATAAAACACCATCTGCACAAACTTTTCCTTCCTTTTAAATCACTTAGAACAGTATCACCCACTAAATCTTCACAATAGTGAAAACTTGAATTGGTTTTTTTTGTTTTGTTTTATGACCTTGCAATATTTATGGATTCGTGGTTATATTTTATCAAAAGGTTATCTTTTTTACTTCAAAAGGTTTAGTTGACTTTTGATCCGCCTCTTAGTAATTCATTGTATTTATAATTTTTGTATGATTAGTGACCTTCCAATTCTTATGGATTCATGGTTTAGATTTTTATAAAGGTTATTTTTTTGACTCAAAAGATTTCACTGAATTGTGATCCCCTTTTTAATAGTTCATTGTAGTTATACAATAAATTATCTACATTAACCAATTTTAATTCTTCTATAATTATGATTATAAAATTTTGGTTGGTTTATTTTTATTTTTCCAAAATTATAAATAACAGATTTAAAAAATTTGTTTATTTGAAATCTAATACGTTAGATTTATGACTTTTATAGGAAATATAACTCTAATCTTAAAATACCTCTTTCATCTTTTTGGTGTCTCTAAAATCCTTGATTGACGGATATTATGCTCCTGAATAATAAACTTTAAGATAAATATGGCAATTCAAAGAACCTAATTTATTTTATTTTATTTTTCTTTTCCGATTTTATAAATAAATTTGATATAAATTTTAAAATATTTAGTATTCATTTGTAATTATAGTATTATTAATTTAATATTAAGAAGGTTGGAAATTAATAGGTTGTACTTTATTTTTTCTTATTTTTATTTTATATATAATTATTAAAAATATCTAACATTTTTTACATAGTTACATATTTAAATATTAAAAATATAATAAGTGTTAGTATTTATAAAGAGACAAACATTCTTAAGATGAAATTTTATATTAAAAAATTAAAATTAACAAGATTTAAAAGAGGTAGATTTCAACAAATTTCTAATCAATAATAAAATTTAAACAGTGATTTTAAATTTAACAAAATGAATGATGAATGTAATTTGTAAAGATTAACGAATACATATCATGATATCCCTGAGGAAGTAAAAAAATTACTAGTACCCACAGACACTTATCTAGCATCTCACTATTAATATTGTGTAGATAAAGTTGTCCTATAGAAGGGAAAGAAATAACACGAAATAGGTGAGGAAATAGTCAATTTCCTCTTAAAAGGAATATTAAAAGTAGTTTATTTTAGAGATAATGTTTCGGTGAGAATTAAAATCAATATTTCTTAATATTAATGTTTTGAGTGTGATTTAATGCAAACTTTTGTGGGATATTTTAAACCACGTGAGAATTAAAAGTGCTTTTTGTGAGGGGCAAAGTTAAGAGTTAGATTTTAAAGTATTAATTTAAGAGGCAAATTTTAGAGTGAAAGGAATTTCATAGGCAAAGAATTGAGAGAGATTTAAAAAGTTTTTTAGAGTAAAAAATATCTTTTTGTAAGGATCTATGATGGTTCTGACCAGCTCTCAAAATTAACTTACAGATTGTATATGATTGATAAAATTTATAAACTATCTTAAATGATTATAAAATTAAAAATTAATAGACCATATATTTTAAAAGTGTTGGTTCTTTAAACATATAAAAATATGATTAATATTAAATAAAGATGATATAATAATTTTTTGGCATTGTTAATTCAGAAATTTAGATGAATCAAGGTGGGGGAAAGTCTAATACAAATTAAAAATATTAAAAAATAAAAAAAATATAAACAAATAAATTTGTGTGACAAAAACATGACAATTATAAAAATAAATAAAATATATCTTATATCAAAGTTAAAAGCCTACACTAGGATAACATACCGACATTTACAAGTCCTGAGTCTGTTTTTTTTATCTTGGTTAATGTATAAACAGAAATGTTGATTATACTACTTACATATGTAACAAGTGAATAAATATCTTAACCATAATATCTATGCATGTGTAGGATTAGTAAATTTCTCCAAACTATGATATTTGTGGATGTCTCAAATTGAGGGTGTCTTATTGATAAGATAATTATTTTGTAACTAGATTGATCTCACCAAATCTATTTGTATGATACTCTAGGAAGAAAACAACGTGCAAATATTCCTGCAAAACTTTATGTATTCAAACTAGGATTTTCTTTCTTATTCACTCATACGGACATGGAAAATTAAAACTAAATCGAAGGATTCACATGCAATGACCATTGGGGGCAGTAGGATCTAAGGCCGTGGTTAACAGGTCTACGAGTAGTGTTTTCCTAGCCAAGAAGACAATAGGTGCCTTGCATGTTTCGAATGTGGAGGCAATTAAAGATGCCGGATTCCCAGGTGGTTCTTTAGTCCATGGAGATGAGGCAGATCCGTCTATATAAAAGGGAAAAAGGGTGGCGTTTAGGGAAATAAAAATCTATCAATAGGGGTGAAGGGAGGGGAGGCTCGACGAACCTCAGTCGCAGAAGCCGTCTCGAAAAGAGGATTAGATGATGTTGTTACTAAGGGAAAACTTGTTGGTTTTAAGCCGTTGGCCTAAGGCAAAAAAAATCGATCTATTTCTTTTGAGGGAGAGAAGTTATAGGATTTACTGGAAAAGGAACAAGACCTATCAAGCTCAGGGATGATTTTATGCTTCTCTAACCTGTGTCCTATTCATCCCGATCTCAACAGGTAGATTACGGATATTTGGTTGCCTTTCTTGAAAGGTAACCTGAGAATTTTTCCCTGTGCAAAAAGTTTTTTTTAGTGATGCTTTTGATCTTGTAGAGGATTTGAATGTAGTGTTTCAGAATCGCATTTGATGATGGAATAAGAGTGTTCTTATTTTCAAATCTTTGTTTTCATCTTTTCACCCTCACACTGAGGCTTTGAATGTTAGACCGACTTAGATAAGAGTGTCTATTTTTATTTTTGCAGTTTTGAAGAGATTTCTGTTTCAAAGCCACAGCAAATTATTTGGGCAAACTCTTATAGGTGATCACAATTTTCTCTTTCATACTACTATTGCTTTGATCTTGGTTGATCTATATGCATCTAAAGATCTTCCTGAGTTTATTAATTTGATTGTTCAAGACCATACTTGGAAACAATCTCTCGATTATGAGACTTTACCTTTATGGGCTTGAATTTTTTTTTTAAACATGACATGTGGCCACTTCCTCCAAAACTCTTAAGCATAAGAAGAGATATACTGGTAGAAGTATGCCCTCCTTAAGCATACTCTTGTGATAATTTAAAGTTTAACCAATAGTCCCGAAAAGGACCCAAACGCAGATAATGCAAGTGAAATTCTAGAAACACCAACATATGTTTTGGATCCAATCCAAAAAAAATAGTGATCCTTGTGTCGAGTCTCCAATAAAGGAGAAGGAACTTGACTCACAGAGAGCATTGTCAAATAAAGAATTTGTCTTGGAATAATTTGATATTAGAATCGAGGTTATGGCTTGGGTTTCATTAAAGAATATCCAATCAGCAAGTGTCTTAGAAGTAACCATTTCTATCTTTCTTAAAATAGATAGACGTGGTGATTGAAGGATTGTTGATAACAAGAATAAAGGGAAGGGATATAAAGGATCATAACCAATGAATATGATTTTTAAATCTCGAAAATAAAATCATGATGGAGGGTCTTAGAGTTCTTTTGGTTGTTATTTTTTAACAATTTCTTTGTTAGTTTTTTGGACTTTTAGTTTGATTAGAAAACTTATTGTTTTATCTATAATGCATGGGCAAATATGTCAATTTAGACTTTAGAGTTAATTCTTTTCTGCTTATAGAGATGTTTTGTTCAAATAAATTTTTCATATCTTTTGTTTATAAAGTGAATTTATTTTACATATTTACTAACATAAAAAAAATGTAATAACCATTATGTTTTGTGTTTTTATATTTAACTAAAAAATAAAATATAAGAATAAAACTTATTTCATTAATTATTAGATTTTTAATCACATGTTATTGGTATATCCCAACATATCATTCTATACCATTGAGCTTTTTAGCTAGAGTCTCCTCCAAATGTTCTAAATTCTATGTTGTGACTTATTCCTTTTTATTTAATGATGAGATTAGAAATCTTAACCCACAGCCTAGATTTACTTCATCTACCATGAATGAATTATATAAGTTAATTTATAAATGGAATTATTCAAAATAAATTTATAATAACATGATGTAATCAATAGTATAATCATTACGTTAGCTTTAGTTTACAAACTACATAAGTTACATATCATACAATCATGTTAATTTTATATTTATATATATATATATATATATATATATATATATATATATATATATATATATATATATATATATATTTGACATCATAAGAATAAATTTAGCATCATAAAAATATATAAATTTCTTGGAAGTAAATAAGCAACATCGCCGCTAGAATAATCAAGCAACATACATGTATCAATTAATTGGCTACACATGATGTAACAGTGATTTGTTTCTAGGAATATCTCATGATGTTTGATGAAGATATACATGTTTTATATTTCTGTAATTCTTATATAAATGCTATAAGCCTACAATATAATATACCACAAAAAATATTTTGACAGAATAGATAGACTAAATATTACAATATAATTGTAACTTAAGTCTCTCTCGCTCTAGGAGAGAGAACAATTATTATATTAAAAAAGTAATGGAAAGTATATGCAATTAAAAATATACATTAATGAACATTTTCAAGTCCATTTGTAACTAAATGAACATTGCACAACATTAACTCAATTCTAATACAATAATGACTTGATCAAGGTTAGAGTTTCGTATTCTAATTTCCATGTTAACATAGATTAATTTTAACGTAGACAGTTACAACATAAATAATAAAATAATTTTAACTTTGATCGATTACATTACAAAAATTACATATTAAAAAATATATAAAAATAATAATTTTATTAGGCATCATAATTGGAATTATGTTCCATAACTAAAATTAAAAGATTCAAAGGAATCTAAATATTGAGGTGGGGATGATACAATAGGATCCCTCCATCATTTTAGCTCACCACCCCAACCATAAACCCATATCTATATAATGATGACATTCATGAGAGTGATTTTTGAAGCATGAGAAATCTAGGGCTAGGATTTAGGTTAAGTCTAACGACCCATACAAATAATGACTTGTATAACCCAAAAATTTAAAAAAAATTGGGATGAAATATAAAAGAAATAAGATAACATCATGATTAATAAAAAATAAAATAAAGTATAAAAGAAATAAAATAACATCATGCTTAAATAAATAAACCACTTTTAGCACATGAAAAAATATATGGAAATCTATTAATGGCAAATTAGATGAATTATATTTGCCTCAATTCATATAGTCATCAATATGTTTTACATTACAAAAAGTTTTCAACAGGATTAAATTTATTGCATCTAAATTTCAGCTCAAAATAATTGGTTTATAAAACCTTAAGATATATGTTTTTATAAGATTCAAGTTTCTAGACCTTAAACTATTCTTTGCATAAAAAGACACAACAACGTAGTATTTACCAGTCACATAATTTACTAGAAAATTAGTTATTTATATTTTATAAAGTTATTTTCTTATAAGATGGTGGTTTTTTTTTTTTTTTTTTAATACTACAATGAAATCACAAAATAAAATTTAACAATTTAATAATAATTGATAAAAATTAATCTAAGAAAATAGATTTATGTAATGATAATGTGTAATGATAAAATATTAAAACAGATATTAAGATATTTGTTAGTGTCTAATGTATCATTAAGAATTAAAAAAACTTGTGAAATGAATCACATCATGATGATGCCATAGTTAAAATAATATATATTTAAACATTCTCCAATCATTTCAAATGTAATGAAAGTAAAACATACATAATAACCCACAAATATAGTCATAAAAGGAGAAAATAAAAATATATATTTATTTTTTTCCTTTTTACATATCATTTATTCTCCCTAAAAATATGTATATTCAAACCAAATTTTTTTTTAATAATAATATATCACAATAAGTTATTAATCACACAGAAGAGAACTTACCAAAACTTACAAGAATGAAACCTTTGTTGAGACTAACACAAAAAGAATAGTAAACTTTCATAAATCTTAGAACTGGAATAATTTTAAAGGAATGGGATTTTTTTTAAGAAGTGGCTATTTATATATGAATTATTTTATACTAAAATTTATGAAAATAAAAGAAGAATTGTAAATTTTCTTTAATTTTAAATCAAGATATTTTCTAAGAAATGATATTTCTTTTTAGAAGTATTTATTTATAAATGAATATTTTTATATTAAATGCTATAAAAATAAGTATGTTAAGTAAATTCAAATGAAAAACATGTAATTTAATACTAATATATTTATATTTTATTGAATATGATAATTTTATAAAAAAAATTTAAGAAAATGTGGTGAATATTTTTTCAAAAAAATATTTATTTTTGAATTTCAAATTTTAAAAATTTATTAAAAATTAACTAATTAATGAAAAATAGCCTCTAAAAAATACCGTAAATCCTACCTTTTATTTTCTCATTCTTCCTCTTCAAACTTCAAAATCCCTACATCATCTTCCGTTCTGATATCCAAATTTATGGATTGTTACTCCCCCTTCCCCTCTTAAAAAAATCCCAATTTTATATTTTCTCTCCTCCATTATATATGTGTGTTTTTTAAAATAACATAAATTTAAAAACACCATACCTCCGATATTACTCAAAATTTAATAAAATAAAACATAAATGTAATATTATCACCATATAACAAAAATGATAACATTGATACATGCTTCAAAGGTCACATAATTCTTTTCATTTTATTCTGTCCTCTCCACTCCATTTCCTCAATCGTCCTATTTTATTTTCTCCCCTACACTCCATTTACTCAATTCCTTTTTCTCCTCAAAATAATTTAGAACGAAAACCTTTATATCAATTTACCTTAATCATTATAAATTTTTTTTCAATTTATATGTATTTTAGCTACGTAAATCTCACCCATACACCTACATACCTTTGATCCCCTCTCAAAATAAAATAAAAAATAAAGTAAATAGTCAAAATATTTATCTAACAATTTGCTATGGTGAATGAGTAGGCTCAGGTCCCTCTTAGACCTATACTAACGTACTCATTACCCAAGGAAAATATGCTGCACATAAAATCAAATAAGCTTAATGTCCTTTCTAAACAGGGATAAAAAACAATAATTAGCCGAACGTGCATTCTCCATCTTACACCTTCCCATATTAAGTCATGCAATTAAATAAACATTATTCAAAAATCAAAACTTACATTCTTCTAACATCTTAACAAACTTTTTTTTATTAAAGCATAATAATCCGCCAAAAAGGGGATCCAGGAATGTGATTAAATGCCCATGTGGTTTATCAATGCCTAATCGAATAAATAAAAAATAATACTAATAATAACTAAATGATGTCCCTTACTCCTAATGTGTGGTGGTTATGTATCGAAGGGCATCCATCCTAATCACAATTTTGAAATGGCTCTTAATCGCTCCATCCCACCCATAGATTTTTCAAACCATGAAAGTCTTGGTTTCATCTCCCCTATTTTTATTGGGTCTGATGGTACTTAACATGTCCTTGAAATTTTCCCAACCCACCCTTCCTTTGTCTCTCGTTCTTTCCCCTGTCATTTCGATAAAAATCTAGACATTGTGCAGGATATTGGGTGGCTATAATCTAAAATAGTGTCTCTTGATTAGAATGACCAATGTGTTGGCATTTCACTACTCATGTTGAAAACCTACCCTTAGACCTCTATGTATGGGAATGATGGAGTTAGTGAGTAAGAGGAGGCAAAAAAAATTATAGGTGCAGTTAGATCTAGGCAAAAAAACACCCATTTTTAAGAGGTTTAAGCAAACGATGAAACCCTTTAACAAATTCTCATTAAACCCATCCATATCCATGGCTAATGAATCCTTATGTTGAGTGTGGGATAATAGAAGATATTATCTAGATATAGGAGTAATTTGTCAATTTGACAACCTCTAGTTAAATCTTCCAAATCTGATTACTTGGATATTCAAGTAGTGGTATACTTTTCTGATATATAAGTTGGATCTATATCCCAATATAAAAAGATTTTTTATTGTAGTTTTAATCTTAATTTCAAACAATGATATATTAATTTTAAAAATAGTGGATGTAGGATTAGCATTAGCTATTAATGAAATCTTGGTTTTCAAGTTTTAGCCCACTCACTGAATCTTTCTCCACTTGACACATTTAGGTCCACTACCTCATCTTCCCCTTCCCTTTTGGACTAATCCCTATTCTAAGTAGATTGGGAATTCACCAGATATCTTCCAATCGATATATAATGCCAATGATTCATTCTCTCACACCACTTTTGCTAGAATCCTAGTCAACCTCAATACCTCCACTAATCTTCTAGCCTCTTTTAACATAATTATAGAGGATTGTGTGTGGACTCAACCACTAGACTATGAAGACATACAATTTTAGTGTCATAGATGTTTTAATATTAAACACTTAGGTTTTGAGTGTAACAACCTCAACAAAATAAAGGATCCAAATTGGTGGAAGAATTCCTCCTCAAATCTTATGACAATATGGGGACCTGATTATTCTGATAATTACTTAGAAGACGAAGCTAGAAAGGCTAAGGAACTCTAAGTCCTAGAGGAAAAGCTCTTGGACCTAAAACTCAAATCTATTGAAAATGGAAGAAAGGTGTAGGTAGGAACTTTGGAGAAGGCTCCAAAAGTTATAATAGATAATAAATTATTTTTAGAGAGGGAGGATTTGGATTTGGTCCTGATAAGCTCTTAACAACCTATCCTTAATGTGGTGGTAATAGGGATTAAAATAACAGGCTCAATGGTATATCTAATGAAGCTTTAAAAAGACAAATTGAGTCCACTAAATCATTTGAGACTTCAATCCCCCTCTGTTGGTGATGGAAAAAGACAAGGGAGAGTGAACTAAAGTTCAGAAAAATAAAAAATGCAGAATATTAATAGATCAAATGTCTTCTTACATTATCTTTCATTTAAGATGATGGTAGTTTTGTTGAGGATTTGATTTACAAAGGATTGTACAAATGTTTCACAGAGACAAATGTTTAATAGATGATTGTTTATTTCTTGTTGGATTTTTGTTGTAGGTAGGAGTGCCTCTTTTTAGTATAATATAGTTTAGTTGTTTGTTGATTATTTGATTTCATATGGGACACTGAGTGAGGTGACTCATTTGATCTTAAATGTTTTATCTTTTGTGAATGGTTATAGGACTTTCCAAAACCTTCTTTTTACATAATAAAATAAAAATTAGCAACTAAATGAAAACATGTTTAAAGTTAAAATGAAATAAAATAAAATAAAGGGTCAAATTCATGATAAATAACAATGTTGCAAAAATATTGGTCCTATGATAACCATGTACTATAAATTAGGTCACAAAACACAAAAGTAACTCAAACAAATAAACACTAGACTAATAAAAAACCTTATACTTAAGTGTCTCGTCACATAACAAATCTTACCCATGTTTTTAAAATAAGACAAATATTGTAAATATTTCTATTTGAGAAATGCTAAGAGATATCAATCTCGATATTTTTTTCTTGAATTTTCTACAAAATACGTTGATTAATAATTCTATTACTTTCTTCATCAATTTCTCATCAATTAGTGACAAATGATATCTACCTAGCTACACCATTGTGTCAGATTCAAATAACTATTTATCACAAAAAATACTCCAAACATCATTGTATGGTAGATATTATGATTTTTGATTGATTCTTTTAAATAAAAAAGAAACAAAATAAGATGATAGGAAATGGACATCATATTTAAGATTGAAATGTTCTTGTGATAAGAAAATGGAAGAGAAATTTAAGTTTGAAGATAAATTTAAGTAAGTCACTCCATTACACTCTCTTGTTATCATTGTATAATGCAAATTAGTGTATTTACTAGTAGACCTATGCAGTCTCATCTCATCTTCACTTTCATCCATAAAAATAGCCAAAATGACATCAATCGTACCAATGAATTAAAACAAATAAAATATGATATTCAAACTAATAATTAAAATATTCACCTTTTGATAATAAACAAATTATGATTATTTTTATATAGCAATACCAAAAAGGAAAACCATAATTTTTTGTCTGTGAATGTGTATAAAAACACACACATACACACATGTTGACAATATGTAAATGTACTAGTGATGATATCATATATTTTAATGTAATATCTAAATTAAATTTATGACATTTTATTTAATTAACCTCCAAAATTATAAAATTGAGGAGTTACAAATGGATACGTGATGAAGAAATAAATTCTTCAAATATATTTAAGTTCTAAAGATTAAAATTAATTTCTTTAGCACTTTCACATCTAAATTTTAATTAAATTCATTTAATTCATTTCATATTGATTAATATTGTAAATGCTATAATACACATATATTTATAGAATCAAATTAAATTTAAATTGAATTCTATTTACATACATGATAATAGAAAATATATAAGAAGCACAAAAAAATCATGACAAGAAGGAAGGGGAGAACAGAAACAAGAATTACAAAGTCCTTATTAATACGTAAACTATTATCAAAATACTATAAAATGTAAAAAAGATAAGACAATGTTTAAACTTAAATCGATGAAAGATATAATAAAAAAGACCAAAATTTTATAATACATTTCTCGTACACCCAAAACCATATAATATAATTTATGTAGACCTAAAATCTTATAATATAATTCTATTCTATCTAATATTATATTTTATAATTCTAGCAGACTAAAGACTATACAAGATGGTTTTAAAAAGAGAAACAACATAATATGATAGAGGAGAAAGAAAGAGAAATTAGATAAAATTAAAAATAAAAATATGAACCACTAAAAATTAATAAATATAAAAATAATATTTAATTTAAATTAATAATTAATTAATAAATAAATATTATAAAAACATACAGTTTAATAACTACTAAATATTTAAAAACATAAAATCAATATTATTAAAATGTTAATTCTCATGATATTTTTAAATATTTTATTGTGAAGATCTCTCTTCATCCACTATGAAAGAAAAATATTTTTTTTCTACTGGTTCGATGTAGTATGTGTTCCCTACTTAATACGTGTTAAGTATATATTTTTCTACTGAGGCTCTTTGTTGTGCAGCTGGATGTTGTTCTTCGGCGCGAGTGTTGAGAAATTTCCACGTGTTTTAAGATCAACGGATCTAATGTGAGGATAATGGTGTGTTAGACTTTGGACATTAAAAGTATTTTAAAATATAATGAAACTGATTCGTAGGGTGAAGGCTATTAATAAAAGGGCAAAGTGAAAGTTATAGTCAGGACTAATATTGTTTGCTGGTAATGTTTTATGCTAAAAGTCAATCTCTTTACGTTAATATTCTTTGTTTTTTTCTCCCTAACAAATAGTTGTTTTGTTGCGTGCAGAGCTGAGATTGAACTTTTCAATTCCCAACAGTTTTGTGAAGGCAGAAAATAACAAACCAGATGGCACAAGCACAGGTCCATGGTAGTTACGGCAGATGTGACAGCAATGGTAAACAAGTTTATGCTCCTGAAGAGAATGGAGACCATCAAACACAATGCAATAGTTCAGCAGATTCATGGCTCGTTCAAGTGAAGGACGGATGTAATCCTCGACATGAAACGCGACAACCATCTAAAAATGTGTGTATTTTTAGGGTGCCTAACGTCATAAGGGATTCTAATCCGAAAGCATATCTACCTTTGGTTGTCTCACTGGGTCCTTTCCATCATAACGTAAACCGAAAACTCTCCGCAATGGACGAACATAAAATCGAAGCAGTTCGTAGAACAATGACAAGGCTTAAAGGTGTCACGTTAGATAGCTTAATTGCAGAGATAAAAAACCGTGAGACAGATATCAGAGATTGTTATGAAGATTCAGCAATTGAATGGAGTGGCGAAATGCTTGTCTGGATGATGGTGATGGATGCATGCTTTATTCTTGAATACATTAGGTCATATGTGCAAAAGAGGACAAATGACATAAATTCGTTCAGCCTTGTTTTTCGTAGTGGTGAACATCTTAATCAGGTGCATTGGTCTATAATAATAGACATTATGAAATTGGAAAACCAAATTCCTCTGTTTATTCTGATAACTCTACTGCAAATGGAATGTAACGGAAACCGTGAAGATGCTGTGTCAAACTTGGCTGATATGCTGAGTGGCTTCAAAGAATTTAGAGGTAATCCCTTCTCTTCGCAATTTTCAGCTGATGAAGTTAAATCAAGAGTGGAGGAACATATCGGGAAAGGTGCGTGTCATCTATTGGATTTGCATAGAAGGGTGATTAAAAATATATTAACACAGTCAAGTGGCGAATCTACATCTCCAACACAATATGTGGATGCAAATAGCAGCAGGTCTACTCCTAGGGCCGAATTATTACAAAAGGTTGGTATCAAATTTAAGTTAGGCCAAATAGGATTTCAAAAGAGAAGTTTTGGAGCCAGTACGCTTTCCCTGCCTCAAATATCAGTCAGTGATGGCACAGAATCACGCTTGCGGAACTTGGTGGCTTTTGAAGAGTGTCAAAGGTGCTCATGGTCTCCGCATGAGACAGTAATTTCCCGTTATGTACATTTCATGAATGACATGATTGACTCAGAGAAAGATGTTTCAATCTTTACAAAATCACTGGTCGTTCAAAACTTCGTGGGAAGTGAAGAAGATATAGCTAACATGTTCAACCATCTCGGAAAAGGAATCACTCTTAGTCCGGTGGAACAATTTGAGATCGTTGGGAAAGATGCAAGTGAACATTATAACAGCTTACTCACAGTGTGGGTAAACCAGTTCAAGGAAGAGCATTGTTCGAGGCCTTGGTATATCCTGTCTCTAGTGGCGGGTTTAATGATTTTAGTAATGACAGCAATGCAAACTTACAATTCTTTTTAAACCAAGTAGATTAGATTTCTTATCCATCCTAGATTCCTAGGAAAGGTATTACGAGATTATGTTGATGACTTTTCCAAATAAAATAGTATATATAAGATTATGATTGCGAATGTATGTAATTGTGCCCACTGAATATTAATATAGCGCACAGATTGAAAATAAATTTGATGCATGCACCATTTGATTTCAAAGAAGTCATGTCTGTCAAATAAATTTCTTTCTACGGCTTCAACGTTATGGAATTAAATGGGTTGGAAATTTTTTTAATAATATTTTATATTATAATAACCCATTTGAATGAGGCCCCTACTTTGTGATCTCAATTTTCTTCACATCCTACTTTATGATCATCTAGATTGTCTTCACATCCTTTCTAATGATACATGACGAGTCATCTCCAATATAAATTATTCTAAATCATAGTATACTCTGACAAGTAAATTTGATCGTAATATACGTCCAAAAACATAAAATAAGGCATACAGACCGTAAATTTCCTACAACTGCCATTTATTTATTTATTTTTAAGTCAGTTTTTTGAGATCCAATAATTTAAGGTGTGGTGATTCTAAATTTTTTTACTAGTGATTTTTTTAAAGTTGAGTTTTGATTACATTATAAACATATTAATATATTTTTTTCGTTAACATTTGTTTAGTTAATGGAAGCAAGTTGGATATTAGGTTATGGTTAGCCAGTTTTTTATAATATTGTGGTTTTTTAAAGTAGATTTGATTATTTCATTCTATTCAATATTATAGATATTTTATCTCCTACTCATGGCAATTGTAAATGTCGTTTCAAACGCTCTCCTCTCGCTCAGTGTTGTTGGAGCAAAACAAGAATGCAACAAGAATGATGTACACAGCTAGAATGACACATAGGTTGAGCAGAACAATGCCATACAAATTTGAGGCCAGAAGGAATAGGAGACACAAAAGGCACAAATCTGCAAATAGGCACTGGTTGTAGGGGAAAAGAGGGAGATATCTTGCTCTAGAGAAACAAGACATTTACTGAGGTGGCCTACTCATGAAAATCCATGCCCATATGTTTTCTTCCCCCTCTTAGGCCTACCACAACCAAGCCTATTTTGGAGCTAGGAAAGGAAGAGATAGACTCACTGCTGGAAAAAGAAGCCTGGTTATTTGCTAGAGCCATCATCTACAACTTCGTCAACCTTTGGCTGAAAATCCTTGCTTTTCATGTCTAGATTTTGGAGAACTCACAACCACTAATGTCAGATAGGTTGGAAATTTACCCTTGTACAAAAAACTTTTTCATTCTTCACAATTAAATTTAACTATATCGAGAACAATCTTTTAATTCAAACCTAGCAGTGGGCTTTGGACCACCACACCCTAGTCTTGAAACATTGGTTTCCACACTTCAATCCACTCACTGAATAATTTAATGTCAGACACATATGGGTTCACCTTCCCTACCTCCCTCTCCAGTTTTGGTATGACCTCTGTTATAAGGCCATAATTAACACCATAGGGAAGTATCTACTAGCTGACCTAGACACTTATTCATTTTCCAAGACCACTTTGACTAGAATACTAGTTAACTTAGACATCTCCGAGAATCTCCTTGCAAAAATGGCCCTAAATATCGTAGATCGATTGTGGACCCAAACCCTTGACTATGAAGGGTTGCCTTTTTGTTGCCGTTTTTCTTTTAAGACAATAAATTTATCCTCTAAATGTAAAAATGAAGTGAGAAAAAAATATACTTCTTAGTGGAAGGACTTCCATTCTAACCACGTCATTATGGAAGGAGGTGACTCAAATAGCTCTAGATCTAAATCTCCTTCAAAATATCTCAAACCCCTTGATCTAAATGAAACACTCCCAACTATAGTGACTCCCCTTGTGGAGGTAATCTCCCCACCCAACAAAATATCTATGGGATGTGGTTTAGATTTAAAAGCTAAATTGAAATAATAATTCCCCTCTCCCTTGATTTGAACTAAGAAGCAAAAGAAGGATGGACTCTGGTTAGCATAAAGAAGAAAGGAAGTCACAATAAAGGCTCTACCCCTCACAATGGGCAAGCAGTGAAACATTGTATTATTAAAGACTTGTACAAGATGGATGGAAATTTAATGAAATATTAGTGGGTTTTTCACTAAACCCTAGTTTTATGCTGAAGACTTGTGATTGTTTTGTAGAAGTTCATTGTCTGGCAAGTTATTTGGTTGTTTATTGGTAGAAGATTATGGGGTTTTTAGGTTGTCACCCACTTTATTAGCCGCTCTAGAGGCATTCCTTTTGAGATTTATTGTTCTATATTTTCCTCCTGTGTACAAGGTATAGGGCACTTTCAAAACCCTCTTTAACCCTATCTAATAAAAAGATTATAAATATTTTAAATTAAAAAAAATCATAATTTTTATTGGAAAAGAATTAAGAGTGTAAATACCTTCAAAAAGTTGGAGGATATAGATTAGTCTTAAAAACATATTTTTGTAGGGTTCTTTTTTGTTTGTTAACATTTTTATAGATTAAGTTTTATTGTCATGATTATTCTAATGATTTTGGTTATTTATTATCATATACTCTCTCTATTATTGTCTCATGCATCTTTTCTCTTCTCTCCCAATTTATCAAAATTTTAATAGCATTTTCAAAAAACATGTTATGTTTTTCTAAGTTGGACCCTTTTAACCTTGTTTTAGGTCCCATAGAGATTTTGGGCCCTATATTTTATTATTTTTGCTCATTATGTGTTAACTTATGTATTAATATAAGGTCCTAATTCAAATATAAGAAATCTAGAAATACACAGTTACCTTAGTGTATTTAGAAAATATAATGAACAAAGACAAGAAATAGATTCTAAACAATAATAGCATGCATTCAAGAATCTAAAGAAAATTAAATGTCATTTAGTATTTACTATTTAATTTTAGAATAAATCCAACATTCCTTGTAGCTCTTAAGTTTATAATATATTAAACATTGTATCACAATTGACTGTTTGGATGAATCACATTTTTCTTGTCAGATAATTATCAACATTGTGAACTATTAATCAGAATGATAGGTAGTCAATGTTTATAAACCTTTTTTTTGGCATAAATGGCTACGAGCGGAGGAGCAGAGGTGGATGGCCCAGGCGAGGGTTCGGGCAAGGAGCGGCAGGTTCAAGAGGAGCCTCCCCACAGCAGGGAGCCATTTTATCTCAGTGAGCGGCCTAGGGTGTCCAAAGTCAATGGCTGCTTCCCACGCAGCCAGGAGATGCCTGTCTTGGTGCTCTCTCAGGATTCTATTAGGGAGGATGTGGAATATTTTTCAGGCCATGCTTTAATCTATAAATTTATGGGTATTAGAATATCCCAAATGGCCCTGGAAGCCTGGCTGAGGCGTACCTGGTAGGTGGAGGGAGATATGGACATTATGGTGGCAGCCAATAGTTATTTCTTGGTTAACTTCTCCTCAGTCTCTGACAGGAATTGAATCTTTGAAGGAGGGCCCTACTTTTATGACTGCATCAATTTGTTTATTAAACCATGGCATCCAGGTTTTAACTCTACTAAGGAATTACCAGCTAAAGTCCCTGTGTAGGTGTGCCTTCCAAGATTCTCATTGGAATTTTGGAGAGAGGATATCCTTAAATAGATTGCGGCCTTATTGGGAATGCCAATTGCTGTTGCACACCAGTCCCTAGATAGGAAGATAATTTCTTATGCTAGAATATGCATGGAAATCAACCTTAATAATCCCCTTCCAGAATCTATGGAAATTTGCCTGGGGGCCTCTTCTTGGACCCAGCAGATAGATTATGAATCAATCCCTTTCCAATGCATAATCTATCATGTTTATGGACACCTACACCGATAATGTCCCCTGGCTGAGAGATAAGGCTCCCAATGCAGGACAGGAGGCAGGTCAATTGGCTCACTTGGAAACTTTAAACAGCCCACCTGGGATAGCAATGAATTTGAGAGCACAACCAAATTCAGGCAATGCACATTTGGGATCTTCTTCAAGTTATGGACAGGACAAGGAGGGTTTTACCCAAGTCCGTTGTCGGGGCAAGGGGCGTCCTCAAAAGCGTAGGTTCCAAGATTTATCTTTAGAAATGAGATTTAATCATTTTGAAGCTTTGGATAGTATGGCCATAGAAGATGAAATACCATAGGAGGAGGTGGGAGGTCCCTCAGGGGAGGAAGAGAAAGACGCCTTCCTCAATGAATCTCAAGCTATGGTAATTCAACCTTCCCTAGAGATTTTGAAGGCACCGAAGGACCAAAATTTGGTAATTTCTTCAGTGCAACAAGCCCAGGATGGCAGCTGGGCTGAGGTAGTAAAAGAGACAAAAGCTGCCAAAAAAGAAAAGGGAGCGTCGGATGCGTTGGGTCTTTTATAGAGACCTTTTAAGAAATCTTCCTCTTCTCAGTCCAGACCAGGCCGCAGGAAGGACTAGGAGAGATTAAAACTCACAGGTGATTTTTTGGTAGAGTCAAGTGTGGTGAAGACCCTGGATCAAATTTTCACCTAACCTTCTCAATGATTGTGCTCTCATGGAATGTGAGGGGGATGCATAGTGCCCCCCAAAAAAAAGATATGCATCAGTTGATTTTGTTGCACTCTCCAGATATCCTCTATATCCAGGAGACTAAGTTGTCTGTAGATGATATGTTCACATGTTTGCCTAGTGTTTGGGATGTGGGGTAGTGTCAGTGTGTGGGAGCTTTAGGAACTATGGGGGGTTTAGCAATTTGTTGGGATCCGGCCAAAGTCACACCACTTCAGTGGATGGTTGATACATCTGTGCTCTCCATGACTGCTACCTCTCTGGAGATGGGGGAGTTGATCCTGGTTACCAATATTTATGCTCTAGGAGATATCCAGGGACACCTCAGGCTTTGGGAACACTTGTGTTTTGTTCATAGCTACTTTCATTATCTTTCATGGATCATGTGTGGAGATTTTAATGATGTCCTTAATCTCGAGGAGAAAAGGGGAGGGTTAACTTGTCTTGACCTCTCGTCTGATCTTCTTAAACACAATATGGAGTGGCTGCGCCTGATGGATGTTAAACCTATCAACGGACTCTTCACCTGGAGAAACAGAAGAATAGGTAAGGATGCCATCTCTGAGTGTTTAGATAGATTCTTAGTCTCTTGCTTTTTGTTATCCAATGCTTTTTCTCTTGCTTCAAAAATTCTGGATTGGAGAGGGTCTGATCATTGGCCCATCAAGCTCACAACCAGTTTTATTGCCAGGCCCAAGAAACCCCCCTTCAAGTTTCAACTTATGTGGCTGAGGAACTCTTCTCTGCATCCTCTATTGGCCCACTGGTGGAAGCAGGGAGGGCCTGATTATGGAATGTCAATGTTTTGCTTTGCTAAGAAGCTTCAGTTTGTTAAAAGAAAACTCCAAGTTTGGAACAGGAACAATTTTGGCAATCTTAATGCCATGAAGAAAAAAGCTCAAGATAAGCTAGATAGCATAACCAAACAGGGTCTGGACTTTGGCTTGTCTGAGGATATCCGTAAGGTAGAATTTGAGGCGCTGAATGAGCTTAATGAGTGGGAACTCCAGGAGGAAATTTTTTGGAAGAAAAAATCCCGAATTGACTGGCTCCAGGAAGGTGACAGGAACACTGCCTTTTTTCATAAGTCTGTGCAGGTGAGATGCAACAGGAATTATATAGCTTCTATTCTGTTATCTGATGGTACTTGGGCTACATCCTCTCATGCCATCTCAGAGAGGCCGTTCAATTTTTTTCTGAGCTTCTAACAGCCATTGAGCCTACTGTTGAGTTAGAGGAGAATATGGTTCTGTCTTGCATCCCTCTGATTATCATGTCTGATATGAATGATGTGCTCTTGAAGCCGATTGATAAGGAGGAAGTTGAAAAAATTATGTTTTTCATGCGTAGGGGTAAAGCGTCGGGCCCTGATGGCTTCCCCATAGAATTCTTCCAAGAATTCTAGGATATCATTTGTTTGAATCTGATGGAAGTGATTCAGGAATCTTTTCACAGCAAAGAGATGCTTAGAGCACTCAATGCGACATTTTTGGTGCTGATCCCGAAAAAGGAACAGGCAAATTGTTTGGACCAATTCAGACCCATTGCACTCTGCAATATGGTATACAAAATAATTACTAATCTCATAGCAGAGAGGCTCAAAGCGTGGCTCCCAAGGATTATTTCTGATGAGCAGGGAGGTTTTGTTGCTGGAAAGCAGATATTAGATGGAGTGGTGATTGCCTCGGAGGCAATCCACTCTATGAGCAAATCTCAGGAGAGAGCAATGTTTATTAAGCTGGACTTATCAAAGGCTTATGATAGGGCAGACTGGAGATTCTTGTAGAAGGTCCTGCTCACTTTCGGGTTTTGCCAGGATTGGGTTCGGTGGGTTCTAAGTTGTGTCTCCATGCCATCTTATTTAGTGCTCATTAATGGGGCTCCATCTAGACTCTTTGAGGCCTCTCGTGGGCTCCACCAGGGTGATCTGATATCTCCTTACTTGTTCATTATTTTGGCTGAGGGGCTCGGATGGCTTATAAAATCTCGGGCATCTCAGAACCTGATTCATGGATGGCGGTGGGGGAATCAGATTGCTAATCTGACCCATCTTCAATTTGTGGATGATACTATCTTGACCGGGAAAGCCCGTATGAGGGAAGCACAGGATTTTCGAAATACTTTGGACACTTATTTTTGGGCTTCGGGATAGCAGCTCAATGAGCACAAATCATCCATATTTTTCTTTAATACACATGTTGCTATCTAGCGTAGAATCGCGGTTGTCCTTAGATTCTAGATGCAGTCTCTACCGGTGACTTATTTGGGGGTCCCCATAGTTTTTGGGAGGCAACCCAAGCTATTTTGGCAGAATATCCTGGACAAGTTAAGACAAAGAGTGAACCACTGGACCCACCGATGGCTTACGACGGCTGGTCGGGTGACTCTTCTCCAAATGTTATTCAAGCTCTGCCCATTCACCATAGTATGGTTCAGGCTGCCCTAATGTTTTTCCTCCATGAGTACAATGCCCTGTCTCAGCAATTTCTTTGGAGCGGTAATCTTCAGCATTCTAAATGGAGTCTTGTGAATTGGAACACTATTTCCAGGCCTAAGAAGGAAGGGGGCTTGGACTCAGGTCGGTTATCCTATCTAGCCAAGCTCTGGCAGCAAAGCTATATTAGCGTTGGTGCACCAACCAATCTCAGCTCTAGGCCCGGATCTTGTCGTTGAAATATTTCCCAAGGGTTAGGCCATCAGAGGTTCCCAGGCTTCCATTGGAAGGGTGTGGGTCGATGGTGTGGAACACTCTTAAAGTGGATGCTTCTTTGGTGCAGTCCAGGATTTTTTGGATATACAATAGTGGTACAGAGACATTATTTTGGGAGGATTCTTGGAATGGGGCCCTGCCCCTCCTATCCTCTCATCCCCATCTGTAGGTCCTCTGTGATGCCTTTCATGTTGCTGGATGGTACACTGTTGATTGCTACAAAGAAGCTTTTAATCTTGGTGCTGCTGTTGCTTATAAATGGAAGAGTGTTTCTGAATGGCTATTGGGAGGAACAGAGGAAAATAGGTAGGAATTATCCCATCTCTTGGCTATTAGAGGTTGCAGCTCCTTGCGTGAGTGTGACACCCTGGCTTGGGGAGGTGACTTAACTGGCTAGTTTTTTGTTTCGTCTAGATATCTGGAATTGACGAAGCAATGTTTAGGTGAAACTCAATTCCAATGGGGGAAGAGAATATGGAATTTGGCTTCCTAGCTGAAATGCAATTTCCTTGTCTGGACCCTGATTTATAATCGCTGCCTTACTTGGGATAATCTTTGCAAAAGAGGTTTTCAAGGACCTTCTATGTGTATGTTTTGTTGTGGTAATGTGGAAAATGGTGAGCACCTCTTTTTCCAGTGCTCCTTTTCCAAAAGACTGTGGCATCTGTGGTGGGAAGCTTGGGAGCGCCCTTGTTGGCACGTTGGCTCCTTGGTTGAATTTTGGCAGCATCTGGACCGTCCTCCCAATAGAGCATCTATCTTGAAAAATGCTTGGGCTGTTGGTCCTATTTTTCTTCTTTGGAACCTCTAGATTGAGAGGAACATAAGATTTTTTCAAGGGCACTCTTTGCTCATAAGGGAGCTGTGGCTGAAGATTTTGGTTGCACTCCAGGAGACTATTCAGTCTAAGTTGCGTACTGGGGAGGATTTGGAGCTGAAGGATGCTAGAATTCTAGCTAGGATCTCCCTTGTTGCACCCTCCTCTATCATACGTGGCCTGCACTCTTGCCTGAGGACCTCCACTAGACTCAGGCTGTGCCCAATCAGTCGGGTGGGGAGCTGGACACCGCCCGAAGAAGGTAGTATGAAGATTAATGTCGATGGTTCCTCTAGAGGAAATCTTGGAGCTACTGGGATTGGCGGAGTTGGGAGGGACAATTCTGGTAATGTTTGTTTTTTGTTCTCAGTTTTTAAAGGCCATTTTACTAACAATTATATGGAGGCGATGGCTATCCTGGAAGCTTTTCAAATTAGCTACCAGTAGGGGGAGCGTAGAGTTATTTGTGAGTCAGATTCACAGGTTGTCATTAACTTGCTGAGGAAATATGATTTTGAGAATGTGGATTGGTAGCTGGTTGCGATAATCAAGTAAATTCGTCAGATTAGTTTGGTTTTCGAGTGTATTTCCTTTAGGCATATTCCCTGTGAGTGGAATGGTGTGGCTGAACGTCTTGCTAAATGGGCCATGAAACATGGTCAGAATTGGTCTATTTATGCTCAGGGTAGTCTCCTTGAGGATTTATTTCCCATCCTGTCGCAGTTGCTGGAGCAGGATATGATGTTGTAATCTCCCGTTTTCGGGCTTCTTGAATAAATTTTTACCCCCTTTTAGTTGCAATGTTTATAAACCTTTTTGACCTTTAACACATAATAAAAATATAAATATAAATATAAATACAAATATAAATATAAATATAAATATAAAAATCCTTGTGCTCTATAGGTTTAATTGTTTTAACATGGCTATGAAGAAGATCAAATTTATAAGTATCTAAACTGAATTTTAGAAAGGCAATAATTTTTTTTCCAACCCCAAACATGACCAATTGAGTCATGGAATAAACATTCCATGTCTTTTATTGTCTAAAAAATTATAGTGTTCAATTGTTATTATTATATACAAGCGTATGGTTCTAGTGAGGTACTCAACTCACTACAATTTTTTTAGGTTTTATTATTTGCTGAAAAAATGTGTAATCCTACTATATAATTAGATGTTTTTTCAAAATTTGTATGAAAATAAGATGCTTCATTAAATCATCATCTTTTCAATTATTACATTGGAAGTTTAATAATAGTTAAGTTTGATTTACTATTTTAAATCTAATTAGATTTAATTGCACATGCTTGAATAGACACGACATAGATTCATGTATTAATTTTATGTTTTTTAAACCCACATTGTTTTATATATTTATTATCCTTCTAGGTTTAGATCTCTTTATTTATGATACATTTAATTTTAATATTCCTTTTGCAATGTTTTATTTCAATCTTATGTCTTTTTTGTTACATTTAAAACCCTATATTGATTCTCCTTAAATATTATTCAAACTTTAGTATATTTTCATATTTTTAAATATTTTAATTTTATGTCATTCAAAGTGATTAGATGTAAGACCCAACCACAAAGAATACAAGGACACATTCTTTTTTATTTTCATTTTGTTGAAATTTCTTCAGTTAATTCTTGACCTTGTTTTCAAAAGAAAATAAGATCTTTAAATTAATTTATTGCTACTTTATTAATTTTCATTTTTTTAATAGAGAAAATGCCGAAATTCCTTTGAATGATTGAAGAATGAATAGATCCCAAAGTCGTTATTTAGATATGATCATGATGGAAAAGCCTATGTAGATGCAACACAAATAATTATAAATATTTATAATTTAAGAAGACACATTATGTCCAACCCTATTGAGATAATGGATTTGATATAGGTATCAAAAAACATCTTAAGAGAAAAACGTTTGGTTAAGAAGCCCAAAATCATGGAACATGTTAAAAGACATCATATATAAGGTGAGAAATGGATCTTTGAATGTTAATAATGTATATCATACACTTTATTCATAAAATGGAGGACCTTTTATTCCTAATAATGTTTTAATTTTATAGTTTTAATTTGATACTATTCTTCCTCATATTTCCATTACTTCTAATGTTTTCACTACTCCACTTGATTAACAAAATTATTTGTTTCCTTTTTAAATATCAACATCCTCTACTTGATTCTTCTCAATTTATTCAAAATTTATAACATTATTCTCAAGTTATTCTTTTTCAACCATATATTTCTCATAATAATTGTCAGTTTACTTATTTGCAAAACACTTATATTCCAAATTATTGTTCTACTACTTATTTTTAAAATATTGAAATGACTTGATGATACATACTTTATGAAACTTAGAAAACTAGATCATATATTTATCAAAAGGATATTGAAAGTGAATTAATAGGTCCCTTCCAAACCCTTTGGCTTATGAATTTTATGTAGACCATTTTTTCTATAGGATATTTTAAACCAAAGTTTTCATTATTCAATGAAAAGGAGACCATCCTAACCATATTAGATCATTTTATGTCTGCTTCTTATATTTTCTCAAGATGATAAAGTATTGTAATATATTTCAAAAAAAAAAATTGAAGCACTATGCACTTTATTGATTTTACCTTTACTATGTGGTTATGTGTACTCTTTTATAACACTTTTAGATAATTTCTTTGTGCATTTTTCATCAACATTGGCATGAAATTAATATTTTATTATATGTATTAAATTAGAATAAAATGAAACTATTAGTGATTATAAGCTTAGGTTCAATACCATGGTCTAAAATATAAATCATCAATTACTTAATAGCAAAATGAAATGTCTATTTGCTTAAACATTACCATTAATTTTTAATAAAAATATTGTTTCCAAAACTTATCAATATTTCTACAAGATTTCACATATAGTTAGGAACATTTAATTAAAACATGGAAAGCAATATATTCTTAAGTATGGGTGGGTTGTAATAACTTCTAGTGGTTCCGTCTTTCAAAGTAAGACAATTTTGAATGCCAAAATTAATGATGATTCATTTCAATCTAAGAATGTGGATAATAATAGTTTAAATGTTTTGGAACAACTAAAAAATAGGATAGTATTATCTCAACAAAGATAAAATTGATTGAGTGTAATATGATCACATCAATTCCCATTTAAGACTTGGATCCTTTAAGGTCATTGTATTATGATTCCAATGAATTCTAAAGTTAACATATAATTTGATGAAAAACATGGATCTAATATACTATCTGTGCTTTCTATATTCTTCCATTATTCTGTATTCATGTAATTCATTCTTTTATTATATTTTTATAACACACATTATGTTAAAATATCAGTTTGGATAAGTTTCAGTGAAAAAATAAATGTGGAGATAATCCACACATTATTCATAATGGTGAACTCAATATCTTTCAATTTTTTAAAATATGGTGTTTATCATAGATGTTAAATATGCAATGATTTGTAGTTGATGACTATAAAGCCACACTGATGATTTTATAATTGCATCAATGGTCTCAAAACCTCCCATATTCACAATACATTGGCTTATCTACCATGAAAAAACATTGGTATGGGAAGGGTTTTAAATGTTTGCACTTCTTCACAATGTGTCATTTAAGATATTTTAAAGAATCTATGGTGAGAGGGAATGATTACAACTTATGTTCAAGGTATAATTAAAATGAAATGTGATCAAATAAATTAGTGATAAGTTTTGAATTTTGATTCACATTGTAATTTTTAAGTGTGAATCCTTCCTCATGTTGTTTCTTTTTTTCCTAATTATGAATAATTATTCCATTGTTGTTGGTTCTTTGGGAAATACCTAAGAAGTTAAAAATAATTATGTGTTGAAATTTGGATAATATTTATCCATGAAGACATTTTATGGTTTTAATATTTTCACTTTTTAATTTAAAAAGTGGAATGGTGATAAAAATCCCTCACACTAGAGGTTTTTCCACACCAAGATTATATAAATCATATCATATGCTCATGTCATGATTTTTGTGATCTTATGGTTCTTAAAATGTTTAAATAATTTTCACATTTTGTTTCCAAAAATTTTTTACCTTTATTAATCATTTAATGTAATTTAGAATAATTATTTTCTCAATTATGTGTTTAACTATGTTTATATGATCCACATTTTTAAATTTTAGTGTGGAATATCCACCTGCCTTATGGATGAAATTGGCATAAATTATTTTTTTGTCATAATTTTTTGTTCCTCTATGATTTTATGGATATATTTAATGTAAATTTTCATCACTAAAGTGAAGAATATATTTCAACTAGGAAGTGAAAGCAAGAGATAATTGAGTATGGTTGATTGTAATGAATAAGATATGTTTATATCATGAGATTTTATTTTAAATATTGAAAATTAAGTGTCTCTCATCTCTCTTTATATAATCAATATCAAAGGATTGGAGTCCATAATAGGCATTCTCATTGAAAATCTTGGTGTTTCTATAGATGCACCAAAAGCAAATGAGGAGGATGATCTTACATATGAGAAGGTGGAAGAACAACCCCAATAAAACGAAGTTCCAAATCCATTAAATGATTATGAAATGATATAAATTAAATAATATGATAAAGATGTGAATGCAGATAGACTAGACCAATGGGTAACGAAAAAATAGGTATAATTTGATTTGCATTAGATTAATGAGAACCAACAAATTTTATTTGTAATATTAATGTTAAACAATTATTATTTAACTTTGTTTGAGACTTATGTTAATACCTTTGTTGTTGAAAATATTCCTCCTATTAAAAAGAGGTATGATTTTAAGATGATAATAAAGATATAATTTTATCCTATCTATTTTTTGGAAGCCAGGTTCTTCAATTAAGAATATCATGGGTAAATAAAAGGCCATAATGTGTAGATGCACATAAGTGATTCTAGAAAGAATTATACCTAAATGGTAAAATATATAGTAGACCTTGACATATTGAATAAGTATATTTATGGATTCCATATCCATTTGAGAAGTCCAATTCCACTGGCAAAGTCTACAAATGTAGATGAGGTTTAATCTCAAGCTCACTACTTAAATATGGACTAGAAGAATAAATATTTATCTACCCTTATAAATATTCCAAATATATGAGGTGGATACAAACCTAAGGTTAAAGTTAAATAGAAAGGTAACAATATTTATACTTTTATTTTAAAAAAAGACATTATAATGAATTATTGGTATTTTGATCTGGATAGTCATTCTAAACATCAATGTTTAATGTTAGATTCAAAATTTAGTACATTTAATAGAATTATGAATGAGGTTATGCCCTCCCTCAAAGGTGAAGATATTGGTTTGAAATATTATGTCTATGATATTGTGTTTTACACATTCATAAATTGAGACATATGATTGTGTAGTAGTAGTGCTTTATAGAGAGAAATTTTAAATGTTTTCCATATTAATTTTTAAATGAATAAAAAAATGGTTACTCTTTTTGATATATTTTTACATCTAACTATGAAATGATTTAGTAGAAAAATTTAGGATAGAGAGTTCTAGATAATTAAAGCCCATATGGTTTTTTTTGGGTGAATAAATGAGTATACATCAAGATAATGATGTTAATTCATTATTTGGTGGAGCTGATGACTCAAAATATGTAGATCACAACATTTTATCTGTCCATCAAATCAATATTTTTTAATTTTAAAAACACCATTACATATATAATAATAATAATATCTCCTATATATTAGGATATTATTCCAACTACCAATCCCACAATAATCTCCCCATACCTAAGTACATGATAACTCACTATTCACATACATACAATAGATTATGCCAAGATATATGTTTCTAAAACCAACTTATTTACCTCATGTTGAAATACTAATCACCATGAGAACTCTAATTTTCCAACATTCCCTCCCTTAGAAGTCACATGGGGAAAGAAGGGATAACTACACATAACTATACTTCTCTCTGACAAGATTGATATGTGGTTGTTAGGTTGCCTAAAAATATATCTAATACAAAAAATTTAAAAATTACTTAGGAGAGGAGATTATTAAAAAAATTCCTTTCGAACATAAGTTTATTTGGAAATCATGGAAAAAAAACTTGGCTCACAAATATTTTTTGACAATGACTTTGACACTTTTATTTTTTGACAAAAGACATATGTGGAGACAAAAAATAATAACTCTAGACATAATCTAAAAAAATGGCTCACAACTACAAATAGCATATACAAAAAAATTTAAAATCAAACTTTGCTAAAAACTTAAAAAAGAATTATACTCAAACCACTAAAATAAACAAAACCTAAAACAAATAAACGTTAAAGACTTAAAAATAAAACACATGAAATGTCATCAATAAAAAACTAATACCAAAATATCTAAAAATTTTAAAAACCACAAAAGTATTTAAAAAAAATTTAAAGACATTAAAAAACAAACCTAAATGAATACCATGGTTTTTTAATAAAAACAAAATAGTAAACAAAATGTTTAAACTACATACCATGAATGAAAACCTAATTATTAAAGTCAAAACTAAACTAAACTAAAAAATATAAAAACCTAAACCTAAAAATACAACCACATTTCAAAAAACAAAAACCACAATATAATAAAGAGAAAACCATTATTAAAATAAACCAAGAATTAAAAAACTAAGGGCACTTCTTTGTAGAATACACAGCCATCATCAAGAATGGTGAAATCCATAGAACTCCAAGAAATAAAAAGTCTTCTAAATACCAAAAGAATACTATTGGAAAATGAGATGGGTACCACTATATATTTCATCAATGGATAAAATATTTGAGGAGATAAGAGTGATGAGATGGATCGAACAAGAAAGAGGTGAGTTGGGGCAATTAGAGATCTTGGGGCCAAGGTCATCCTAGAATGAGTTACCCTTGTTTGGATCTGCATTTACCCATAGAAATGAATCTCATGGTCAATAAATGTGTGGTGGTGTCATGGATGGATTGAGATGTTTCCAATGTAAAAAAAAATTCTTTGTTGAATGAGGCAGTGACTAGCCATTTGGTAATGCTATAATGTTGGAAATCTCTGATAGCAAATATCCAAGGAGTTTTCTATGGGTGAGATCCAATATCGATCCAATAACCCCGAATAATGTTTCCATAGAAAATCCAAGATGCATTTTTTCTTTAATAAAATCCTCTTGTTTGGCCTTGAGGAAAATGTATGACTAGCACATAGAGTACTATAACAATATGTAGAAAATAGTTTAAACCCTGAATGAAGTTCATGTATATATATATATATATATATATATATATATATATATATATAATTTACAAAAATATATTTAAATCTAATAATGGAGGTTATAGTAGTCTGCATTACATTACTACTACTAATAAGAAAGGACTTTCAAATGACAAGGACAATGTATGTGGTCTAAACTCCAAAATCATTGTAAATCACAAAACCTAAATTCCAGAGAGGTCTAGGATAGAAACTACTCTGATACCAGATAATGATATTAATTCATTATTTGGTGGATCCAATGGATTAAAATATATAAAACACAATATTTTATCTATCTTACAAATCAGTACACTTTAATTTTTTTAAAAAAAACTATTACATATATTGGAATAATATCTCATATAAGTTAGGATATTATTCCAACTACCAATCCCAAAATAATCTCCCCATACCTAAATATGTGATAACTCACTATTCACATACATACAATATAATATGTCAATATATTTTTTTTTACAACCAACTTATTTACCTCATGGTGAAATACTAATCACCATGAAAACTCTAATTTCCCAATAAGGTGACCAAGAAAATCAAAATAGATTTTGTTTTTAATGAACATTTCATTGATTAAGTTAAAATGATTTGTTTTCTCTTAGTGTGTGTGATGTAGTGTTTAAACTATCTTCATTGAATATCTAATATACTATATTGTATTGGAGATGTAATAAATATCATATGGTAAAGGATTTAAATATCTATATCATTTTATCCTACATAGGTAATTCTAAAATCTCTTTGGTAGGTGTCTCTCAAGATAATAGGATTTTTAATGGAAGTGGAAAATTATGTTTAATTATTCTAAGATAAATTGAAGATAAAAAAGTGACTCAATAAATGAAGATTTTTGTATAGTTATATGTATAGTCACTTTTTTTATCTTCAATTTAGATATAATCTAACCCAATAAATGAAGATTTGTGTTCAAAATTCAAGTTTAAACTTAGGTAAAAAAATTCATCAGTTCTTAAAATTGATGATTTGTAGGATGTCAAATACGTTTGTGCAGATGTCAAATGACATCAGCATGAATGTCAATTTTAATCAAAGAAAGTTATCATTTGTGTTTTAAAGGTCCTTAAAAGGCTTGAAGTTGGTTGAGATCTAATCATCTGTAGGAGCCCTCATACTGACACATAAGATCTAATGATCTACGTTAGGGTTAATTAAGTCAAAATGTCTCTAGGTTAAATCGTTTAAAGATCTACAAGTTAGACATAATCCAATAGTATGATATAATCAAGCCAAGATCCAATGGAGTGAATTCACTTACAAAAGGATGGCTCCCAAGTAGATCTATGGGACACACTCAATTGTACCAATGATTTGATGGAGTACAAGAACTAATAGGAAAGTAGAACCAAGAAAATCCTTATTGTGTATGAACTTATACATCTATATCTAACAGTCCACATGAGTCAAACTAATCATCGAATCCAAAGAGATAATGATTCAAGGATAAGTGGTATAAGTGCATTTAATTGGTATAAAGTCAATTGCTTGAAGGCATCCATGCACAAATAGATCAATATAGTAAAGAAGAGTTAACAACTCAGTGTATCTATGGAGCTAATAAACATAAATAGAGTTGAGCATGATTTATATAGTCTGAGTTGGAAATCAGTAGCTAATAAGCGAGAGAGATCTTGTGACATTTTGGATGAAATTCAAAGAAGTTTAAATGGACCCAAGCAAAGTAAATGTCAAAGAGCTAAGCTCAGAGTTGAACCAAAGTTGAACTAGGGCCATAGTTTAGAGACCAAACATTACCATTAATGCTCTATATAATACATCCTTTGGGTATAATACAGAAGGCAAAGATAAATCAGTGACCATGAAGTAAAGTTAGGTAGTTTACAGATTTTCATGTATGTAAAAACCAATGGTATAAGATTGGTTTTCACATATAGTAGATCTATGTCTCACTTATCATCATTGATCAATTTTGATAATTCAAGTATAGTTGGCCACTTAATGCAGATGTGGTACTTTACAGCTAGTTCCAAGACATGATCCTCATCAGCAGATAAAGTGTAAGTAGCATTGAGTCTCAAGATGAAGACCTAAAAATTTCATAAGGATCATGGAGAATTAAATTCTTTCATAAAGCCTTTTTAAATTGTTCCTTCTTGATAAGATAATAACTTAACATCATCCTTAAATTGTTGCTAATCCATCATAAGTGGTTGGTCCTTTTCCAACGCACAATTATTTCTCTCTCCTTTTTCCATAAATGTAGGCTTCTAAACCTTGAAATGGATCCTCTATTCCTCTTTTTGGTATGACTAGACTCTACCAAAATTTTGATTATGATGACTTTCTAATGTAATAAAGACTGAATTCCATCCTTTTCTAAGCTAGGTTTTAGTGTGTTTTATGAATTCATGCACTATCATTAACTGAATCTATGTACCTTTCTTATGTCTAAATTTCTCACCTTCAATAAGTGCTTAATAGTCTCACAGGTCACTATAATCACAATCTATAGTTTATTGTCTAGTTTGAAATTGGATATTTTCCCTCTCTTACTAATCTAGTAACTTATTAATGCCTTGTTCTAAAATATTTATGTGAGAATGATGTTCTTTGGTCTGAAAAGTGTCTCATAGTATGTTTTATGTGGGTTGGCGTGATCAAATCATTGTTGTATCACCTCTTTTTTTACATGCTTTTATAAGTTTTGCTAATTCTCTCTCCCTTTTCCAAGTAGGTGCTACTTTAATTTTAGTGTAGGTGATAGATCCATAAGAAATCTAGCCTTCTCTAGAGGTATAATACACTTTTAGGATACCCACAACCTTGGATTAGTTCTATGTTAGACTAGATTTGAGTAGTAATATCTGAACATTCCCCTCCTCAGTCAAGGTGCAAATCTAGAACCTTAATAATTTGGGTACACTTGGTGGGACCCTGAGTTTATTTGGTATAATTGAAGTTGAAGACTGAAAAGAAAGAATTTTAGCAATAGGAGAGATCTACTGTCATCAAAATTTCAAGATCCTTCAAGTTGTAGAGCTCATAGCATCTTTCAGACAACATTTTCGTGCCAAAGGCTACAACAAAAACTTCAAGTAAAGGTACTTCTTTTGAAAATATTGAATTGCCTCTTACTTCTTATAAAATATCAAGATTCAAGAACATAAGGCCTTATCCTCCAAATCAGTATTTATCTTCTGATCAGTTTATTTTTTATTCCAATTTATTGTCCCCATAAGCCAAATCTCTTTTGCCCAAATGGTTATCAAGAATCAAGTGTCTATCCCATTTAATAGGGGTAGTCCCTTGAATTTGGGCTACTATGATGACATTCTTATGTCTGATCTAAAAGGTATCCTTTTTTTCTTTGGAGAATGAGATAAAACTACTTCTATTGAGCATATACAAGATATTTCCAATTTATGTTTTGTTCATAATGTTACTCAAGATAATGTGGCTATCAGATTAGTTGCTTCCTCTTTTAAGGGAAAAACATTGTAATGGTATAAGAATCTTTGTTTGGACTCCATTTCTACTTGGGATGAGTTATGTGTAGTTTTAGTTAAGAAAATTAAAGAAAAGTCTTATCATTTATCTTTGGTTAAACAATTAACTACCATAGAAAGGTACCCCCATGAATTCATGTCAAACATTAACCTTAGATTCTAGAAGACATGGATTAGGATCCCTACATTGGTTAAACCATCCCTAGTGTATGCATTTTTCTACTTTCTTAAGGCCCTTAATTTTGGTATAAGTGTCATGATATAGTCCATGGGTGGTAATAACTTGCCAAATGCCTATGAGATTGCTATCAAATTATAGAAAATCTTGATTCAAGATGGTATACTTTCTTCAAGGCCTATAATGGCCTTTTTCTAGAATTTCAACATATTCCTCCCCCTCAAGTTCCACAAATTCCATCTATAGCCCCTATTCCATATCTAAAAGTCCAAGTTGTACCCCCTCCTAATCAATCTAGTAATATTGGTGATTTGAAAATCATGTTACAAGATTTTGGAAATCAAATTATTTCACTCAAGAGACAACAGTACTAAGGTAAACTTTATTAGCAACAAAACCAAAGTACCTATCAGTCTTTTAATAACAAAATACCACCTTACCAATGTTTTGAGGATAATAAGAAACCTTATCAAAATCAAAGAGATATAACCCAAAGTAAGCCATATGAAATCCTTGATCCCAATGTGCCTTCTAGCTCAAATTCTATTATTCTCCAAAATAACTTAATGTTGGAGACAAGTTGGCAGGCTTCTAATCCAAATAACATTTAGAATCAAGCTTTTCTAGCACAAGAGATTACCATGCCACATATGACACAAGAAGAGTTCCCTCTTCAAGGTTGTCAATATCAAAACAAGAATATGGAAATCCAAAGAGAATCTCAAAATTTTCTATGGTAATCTAATGCTATCAATGTTAATTGGCATTTGGATTATCACATTGTGTTCAACCAAGTTGGTGAAACTAGAAACATAAATGGTCAAGTGGCATCTCTAAATAGAACTAAAAGAAGAGTAGTTGAAGAAACTCAAGATGTGAGTAATAATTTTAGTGTTCCTAATTTCATGTCAAATAATTTTAAAGATCAAGTCGTTGTTCCTATAGCACATAAGATTCAAAACATAGAGACAATAAAAGTTCCCCAAATGCCCCTAACTAGAGAACAACTAGTGGCTCAGAAATTGTAACCAAAGGTCAGTGGAATATATTTAAACATTATCAATCAAATGAAGAAATCAAATGTTAGTATTAGCTTGTGGGATTCCATTTCTATCTTAGGTAAAATGGACATGTTGATTTAAGAACTTTTGTATCTCAAGGTATCTAAAGAACTAGCTAAGAAATGAGAAGTTATCTTGGCCAATTAAAACCAACAAATCAAGAAATTTAATCAACAGATACATAACATGATAAATGTGGATAAATCTAATGTTAATTCAAGCAATACTGCTCCCTTTTATCTCTCTTTGATAGTAGGTGATTGTTTAGTCTATAATTTTGTGGTAGATAGTAAAGCTAGTAACACTGTCATGCCCCAAACAAATTGGAGACAAGCTTGGTCTTGTCTATGAGAGAAATACCAAAGGAGTACTTCCATTAGATGTCTCACCAATAAAAATAGTAGGAATGATAAAATACCTAATTTTACATTACATGCTTGCCCTAATGTTATTATTCATCAAGATGTAGCTGTAGTGGACCTACCTCCCTATTTTACTATGTGTCTATAAAGAGATTTTACCTCAAAAATTTGAGGATATTTGTCATCTGATTAGAGCTATCTAATGTTCATAACTAGTTATGACGCTAATGTGACAATACATTTTGAACCTATTACAAGATTCGATTTGGATCCCTATATGCCAACCATGGTGAACACTAATTGTGTTAACTCAGACAAGGTGTTAGAAAACATTGAGGTTGAATCTGAATCACCTTTAGATGGAGTCCTAGATATTTTCCTTAATGAATGATTATATAATTTACACGGGCATGATCTCTACAATTTAATTTAATAATAAATACTTGGTGTTTATTTTCTTCGTGAAAATGATGCACCAATTCTATCATTAATGAAAGATGAGCATCTTAGTGATGGATTGTGGAAGCTATATTTTGATGGATCAAGAACAAACATGGCACTAGACATAGAATGTTTTTTATTTATCTAGATAATCAAATGTATTTATCTAATTTCAATTTTTAGTTTGGTTGTTCTAATAATGTCATTAAATATGAAGCACTAGTGCATGATTTTCAATAAGCAAAAAAGATGAAGGTTAATTCTTGACAAGTCTTTGGAGATAGTGAAATAGTAGTTCTCCAAGTAAGGGGAAATAATATATGTAAGAACCCACTACTTAGGTATTATAAGCATAAAGTATGGGACCTAGTTGAAAACTTTCAAGCCTTCAATATTTAGGCCATATCAATATTTCAGAACAATCATGTATACATATTGGCTATTATTGGATCACAATTTAGTATCCTAGATAATATAAAAAGGGATAAATTCTAATCACACATTAAGGTAGTTATGATACCTTCTATCATAGACAACCATGAAAATTATCAAGTATTTGAAGATGGCATCTAGATTGTTAGATTATTATAAGAGGAAGCTGAATTATCCTTAAGGAACCAAGATAAGCATTTATAGTAGTATGATGATCAGATTGTGTAATTAAATACAAGAAAGTTGCCTAAATTATAGGTCACCCTAGATAATATATTCGTCAAAGATGATGAATTAATAAAATAAAAAAATTATTTATCAACCAAGGAAGAACACTACACAAATGTAGAGATTGCAACTTGAAAAAAATAAAAGCTAGGTAAAGTTTGCACATCTTCAGAGAAAGAAGATATTATTAAGTTATGTTAAAATTTTGAATATATATTTGCGTGGTAGTAAAATGACCTTAAAGGTTTTGATCCAAGTCTAGCTCAACATACCATTGAGTTAAAATATGAGACTAGGTTAGTCAAACTCAATCCAAAGCTTGAACCTCTAATGAGAGCTAAACTACATAAGATCATTGAGTCAACCATAATATTTCCAATTAAGCACTCAACATGGGTAGAAAATCTTATTCTAGTATGGAAAAATAATGGTGAAATAAGGCTATATGTCAACTTTTGTGACTCTAACAAGGCATCTATTAAAGATCACTATCCATTTCCATTAATGAAATAGATTTTATAGATAGTTGTAGGTTCATAAATGTTCTCTTTATTAGATGCTTGCAATGGATATAACCAAATTTTGGTCAAAGAAGAATACTAGTACAAAATAACCTTCACCACAAAGTGTGGGACGTTTTCATACAGAAAGATTTCTTTTGGTTTATCTAATTTTGGAGCCACTTTGGAGAAGGCTATGGACATGAAATTTTAGGGTCTCCTCAACAAGTTTATTCTTGTTTATCTAGATGACATAATATTATTATCTAACAACACAAATAATCATATGATTCATCTCAAATAGGTGTTTGAAAGGTGTAGAGAATTTGTATTGTCTTTGAACCCAAAAAGGTGAGTTTTCTTTGTTCATGAAGATAGGCTTCTTGGACATGTCATTTAAAAGAAAGGTACAAGTATAGGCCCTAATAAGATAGAATCAATTATTTCACTATCATTTCCTAAGCATAAGAAAGCCTTTTAAATCTTTTTAGGCAAGATTAACTTCATAAGGAGATGTTTCTACTTTAGCTAGGCCACTTGTAGCCATGTTAAAGAAAGATCATAGTTTCAATGGATCTAAAAAAGGAGTGAAAATCTTTGAAGAAACCAAGAAATCTATAGCTAGTGCTCCTACACATTTTAACCATAACTTTACAAAAAAAATTATATACCTATGCTAACGTTGACACAATATTAGGTATTCTCATATACTAGAATAAAGAGACTTTAGAGTAGCCAATAGCATTTTTTAGTTAGGGCTTAGAATAATATGAAACAAAGTATTATTTTGTTGATAATCACATTCTTTCAATTATAAGGTCTATTAAAAATTTTAGGTACTTGCTGTTTAATAATAAGATACTTTTGATGGTTGCACATCCAAGTGTCAAAAACTTTCTTCTGAACAAAGTAATAAGTGACAAAAGAACTTGTTGGATAACCAAGGTCATGGAATATGACATTGAGATCAAAGTCACAAAGATGGCTAGAGGAAAAGGATTATATGAAAATATATCCCAAGACTTGTAGGAGTCTAATGAATAGGTTTTGGTGTTAACTAATCAAGATTTTACAAATAATCAAGCCTCAACTTCTAGTTGGTTCTAAGATATGTTAATATATCTATAAGATGTTAGTTATCCTTCTCATCTCACTCCTTCAAAGAGGATATATTTCATATTATAGTCAATTCCTTTTCTCCTTGTTGATAATGTATTATTTAAAAATGATATCAATGGTATACTATTAAGATGCATAGAACTAGGTCAAGAATAGAAGATACTTGAGTAATTACATGATGGACATGGTGGAGGACATTACTCAGCCAAGATTATAGATCACAAGATCATGGGAGGTGGGTATTACTAACCAAGTTTATTTGGTGGTTTCCATGTATGGATCAAAAAATGTAGATAGTGTGCCATGTTTATTAGAAAAGTGAGACTTGCAGCCTTAACTCTCTAACTAATTTTAGTTAATCAACCTTTTATTTAATGGGGGTTGGACTTTTTTGGTTTTATCAACTCCCCATAAAGCTCGAGACATAAGTGGATCTTGACTGCCATAGATTATTTTACTAGATGGACAAAGGTAGTAGCATTAAAATAAGCCAATAAAAATAGTGTTTTAGACTTATATGAAGGTTTAATTACTAAATTTAGATTCCCTTCAACTATAATTTTTGATAATGTTATGGTTTTTGTAGGATCTAATATTACCTAGTGGGTAGTTCAAAATACTATTTTTCTTAGTACCTCATCAAACTATTATCCACAAGGTAATGGCCTTGTTAATTATACTAACAAGATTTTGTTAAAGATCATCAGGTGAACTATAAAAAATAATCAAATATCATGGCATCTCAAGTTGAAGTCAGCTCTATGGGCTAACAAGATCACCTATAAAAGATCAATTACCAATTCTTTGTATAAACTAGTATATTGTAAGGAAGCAAAAATGCATATTTATCTTGAATTCCCTTCTTTATAATTAATGTAGCATCTTTATCTTTTGGATACTAAGCCAATTGAAATAAATTATGTTGAGATCATGGATCTAGAAGATACAAGGGATCAAACCATATTGGCCATGGAGGCCCATCAAGCAATGAAAGAGATCTTTTGACAAAGGAGCTTCTTCAAGAAGTTTCCAAGAAGGAGATTTGGTCCTCAAGTGGTATGAAGATAGATCCAAGCCAAGAAAACACATAAAATTTTATTATTTATATAATGGACCATAAATAATTATTAGTTACAAATCCCATAATGTTTTCTAGCTCACAAGGATGAATGGTGAAGAACTTCCTATCCTAGTTAATGGGATATATCTCAAACACTACTATTAACAAAATCTAAGTCCCCTATACATAGTTATTTATTTATTGTTTTAATCCAAGTGTTTTGTAATACATTAATTAGTTTCCTTTCCATTTTGTTATGAATAAGTTCTTCTTTCTTGCACAATCATTCAATAGTTTAGTTTCCTTTATTTTTTAGGTTAGTTTCCCTTTCAATTTTTTTTACCCATATTGTTGGGATTTTTATATCTTTATAAGTCAATAATTTGTATTTATAGTCATGTAATGGTCCATGTATTATCCATGATGATCTAAGATTTATTTATATGGTCTGAGTTCTCAAGCATAGTAGGCATATTGCCCAACCAAGTCACCAAAGATGCTGGCCATTTTTGACCTGCATAAAGAGATTTCAAGGACCAAGAAATTTTCCTAATTGAGAGAAGGATCCAATGTTAAATGGAAGATCTAGATAATTTTTCACATGTAATATTAAATTTTAGTTCATGGACAAGTTTGCTTATACTTTATAAGTTCATTTGAGCTTCCAAAGATCAAGCAAAAGCTTAAAACAACAATTCTAAGATCTAGACTATCATTAGAACATCACTCAAAAATGTATTGGTCAGATTGTTTGCACATTTGATAAGTATGCTCAAAAATCCTCTCAAGCCCTCAAGTCACATAGACATGTTGCTCTTAATACCTTGATTACTTGCTTCAAGTTTTGTGCCTCCATGAATTTTTCACTTTGAGTTCTAAGCCTTTAAAGTTAACCCAACAAATGAAGATGTTTGTGACAAAGTCAAGTCTAATCTTAGGCACAAAATTCATTAATTCTTAAAATTGGCAATTTAGAGGATGTCAAATACATCCATGTAGACATTAAATAATGTTAACACAAACATCAATTTTAATCAAAGAAATTAACCATTTGGGTTTAAAATGTCCTTAAAAGATTTGAAGTTGGTCGAGATCTAATGGTTCATAAGAGCCCTCATATTGACACATAAGATCTAATGATCTGCACTAGAGTCAATGAAGTCAAAAGGTTGCTAGGTCAAATCCTTTGATGATCTATAAGTTGAAAATAATCCAATAGTATGAGAAAATCAAGCCAAGATCCAATGAAGTGAATTCGATGACAAAAGGATTGGTTCCAGGTAGATCTAAGGGATTGCACTTAATCATACTAATGATTTGATGTAGCACAAAAATTGATAGGAAAGAGGGACCATGTAGAATTATGTTCTGGATGACATAAATATTGGATGACACTTGTGATTCAAACTGGTCAATAAATCCAAAGAGCTAATGAGTCAAGGATAAGTGGCACAAGAACATTTAGTTGGCATAAAATAAATATCATATGGGTATCTATACATAGATAGATCAATGAAGTGAATTAAAGTCAATAATTCAACATATCTATGGAGCAAATTAACATAAATATAGCTGAACATGATGTAGATAGTCCAAGTTGGCAATCAATAGCCAATAAGTGAGAGCAATCTCAAGAAATTTTCAATGAAATTCAAAGAAGTTTAAATGGACCTAGGCAAAGCAAATTTCAATGAGCCAAGCTCAGAGTTAAACCAAAGTTGAACTAGGGCCATAGTTTAGAGACCAATAATTACCATTAATACTTCATATAATATATCTTTTGGGTCTAATATAAAAGGCAAAGATAAACCAATGAACATGAAGCAAAGTCAAGAAGTTCATAGAATTTCATAGATATTATGACTATGTAAAATCTAATGGTCTAGGATTGGTTTGCACATATAGTAGACCTATATCTCACTTACCATCATTCTTCTCATTTGATATTGTATGTATAGTTGGAAACCTAATTCAGATTTGGCACTTTTCAACTAGTTCAAAGACATGATCCTCATCAATAGATAAAGTGGAAGTAGTATGGAGTCCCGAGATGATGACTTGGTGGTTTCATAAGGATCATGGAGAATTAAATTCTTTTCCAAATCCCTTTTAATGTGTGCCTTTCTAATAAGATCATAACTTAGTAGAATCCTTGAATTGGTGCTAATCCATCATAAGTTTTTGGTCCTTTTCAAATTCATAGTTCTCTCTCTCATTTTTCTATAAATGCAAGATTATAAGCCTTAAAATGGATCCTCTATTCCTCTTTTTAATATGAGTAGACTTTTCCAAAATTCATACTATGATGCCTTTCTGATGTAATAAAGATTGAATTCCATTTTCTTCTAAGCCAGATTGAAGTATGTTCTATGAGTACATGCATTATCATTAAGTAAATGTATGTTCCTTGATTATTTATAAGTTTATCACCTTTAATAACTGCTTAACAGTCTCATAGGTCATTATAAGCACAATCTATAGTTTATTATCTAGTTTGAAAGTGGATATTTACCCTCTCTTACTAATCTAGTAACTGATTATTGCCTTGTTCTAAAATATTTATGTGAGATTGATGTTATTTTGTCTTAAAAGTGTCTCATAGTGTGTTTTATGTGGGTTGGAGTGATCAAATCATTAGTTCATCCTTTATTTTTTCACATTATTTTATAAGTTTTATCAATTCTCTCTCCCTTTTCCAAGTAGGTGTTAGTTTAGGTTTAGTGTAGGTGATAGATCCATAAGGAAGCCAACCTCTCCAAAGGTCTAATTCACTTCTAGTATACCCACAGCCTAGGATCAGTCCCATGTTGGACTAGATTTGAGTAGGAAGATATGAACAATCCCCTCCTCAGCTAGGGTCCAAATCTAGAACCCCATTGAGAACTAACAAGAATCATTTTATATATGTAAACATAGTAACCATGTTCTAGTATTATTTTTTCCTAAATTGTATCTTCCCTTCAAGGTTTAAAAGGATTCTAATAACTATTATATATGGTTTTCTTATTATGGGAATGTAAGCCCATATGTTACCAATTGAATTTATTTCATAAAGTAATTCTGAATTTTTTTCCATATGATAATGAACTATATGTTATTATTTAAGTGGTTATGAAATGGAAACATTATATTTTGGGTAAGGAACCTATTGTTCATGTGGATCACCAACATCTTTAATATTTAAAATAAAAATACCAAATTCAACAGATTAGACACTATCAATGGATTGTTTTTTAGTAACAATTTTATTTAATTATCAAATATAATAAAGGTGTGTCTAACAAAGTAGATGATATATTTTTTAGAACTCAATTGATTTGAAACATGGGAAATATAAATATTATTAAGAATTTTAGGTGTGACTCTTATATAGAGGGATCTGAGCATGATGTAGATTTTTGGGATCCATTTATTCAAGAAAATAGGTGACAAGGTGCATGAATTCAGCATAACTAGGATTATTACCTTCAATACAGGGTTATATATAATATTGCAAATATTTTTGTACATAAGGGGAAAGTAATTCAACTAGTGATTTAATAACATACTTCAAAATTTGTAAGTAATTTTGGTGTTAAAATGAATTTTACACATTTGCAAAGGTATGTTTATTGGCTTAATATGCATTTGAATATAATTAAGCTGATAAGGGGATGTGTGTAATGCACTAAAAGTAAACCTAGTAACATGAAGTTAGGATTTTATATCCATTACCACTACCTACTATCCCATGATAAAGTATTTTCATGATTTTTTGAGGGATTTTAATATTTAAATGAAGGGGCATGACTATCTATTTATTGTTATGAACCATTTTGGTAAGAGTTGTGTGCTTATTATTTTTAAGAAGACACTGAAAGGTATTTATGTAGCCAAGGTTTTCTCTACTAATGTGTGGGTTAATTTTATTTTTCTTGGTTATTATTTTAGATCAAAACTCAGGATTGATTTGTAAGTTGTTTATCACATTGTCGGAAAATATAGATACCAAAATAGAACAATCTACCCTTTTCCACCCACAAACGATTAGGAGTATATAAGTTGTAAAGGTAACATTTGTACAACACTTGATAGTATACAATAGGAATCATTTTAAGACTTGGGATGAAAAATTATGTTTATAATTCATAGAATAGGGCAGTACATGTTTATACTAGCAATAATATTATTTAGGCTTGTTTTGGTTACTTACCTCCATGTGCATTTGTTATTTTTTTTTATAGCCACACAAATAAAATTGTAAATTTGATAAATAGGTATAAATTTTTGAAAGGTTGATTAAGATAATTCATAAAATTCACCTTCATGTGTGATAGGTGTTGGAAGAGTCATAATCCATGTGAAAAATAAGGCATGATCAACATAGGACTGAACATGATTTCTTTTTCAAAGACAAGGTATGGTTGTAATTGAGTATAGAAAGATACTCCAATCTAAGTCTATAAATATTATGATTCCTAGATATGGTATATTTTAAATTATGTAAAAAGTGGGAAATAATGCATTTATAATTTATTTTCCTCCTTATGTGAGTATTTATTTAGTTGTTAACATTGATAACTTATTTCTCTTTGATTTTCCATGTTAGACAATGAATATGAAGTGTTTTTTATACCTTTAATTGAATATGTCACTCATAATATTCAAATAGAATTTTAGGTGGGTGTTGTGTTATATAATAAGAAGACAATAAGAAGAAGAGTGCAATAGCATTGGTTGGTTGGGTTAAAGGGTGAGCTACTCATGAAGCCCAATTGGTATTCTAGATAATAGCTGGGGAAAATATTTCCTATTAATTTTTTTCCTAAAGTGTTTAGCAAATTAAACTCATCAATTTTGGAGGCATGATCCTAAATATGGATCAAATATTCTAACTAATATTAATATACATTTCCAATATTCCATATTCATGTATTCATGCTTGTAAAAAAAATTTGTTTTATGCTTCATTTTAAAACATCAAATCAAATAAATTATAGTGTTAGAATGAGTATGAAAATGATCTAAGTATATTCAAAATGGTGACTTTTATAGATTTCAACTCATCAAAATGAAGTATTTTTTGGATGATAAAACCATCGATAATTTCAAGTGTTGATTATACAACCATCATGATGATTATTAAACCATGCCAATAGTTTCTTAGCCAATAGCATACATATTGTGTGGGTTTTTTGACCATATAAAACACAAGTACATGAATGGATGAAAAAAAATGCACTTCATCACCATGGTTTGTTTGATATCTTAGGTAGACTCCAAGATGTGAGGGCATGATTATAACCTTTTTTATGAAAGAAGACATTAAACACATGGTCAAACAAGGTAGCAAAAAATTATGAATCTAAATACACATTGTAATTTAAAATTTTACATCTTTGTTAATGTTGTCTCATTTATCCATATGTATTAGTGGTCATTCCAATGGTTTTGGTTCTTTCTGAAGTGTATGAGAAGATCAATTTAATTATCTCCATGATTTTTAGATTGTGTCGCTTTTAAATATCTATTAATTAAGGAAAAGTGTGGCACTAACTTGTAAAGTTGTTAATTTAAATATTGAAATGGGAGTGAAAAAACCTCACCCATTTGATTTTTTCCCACACTAAGTTTAGCTAGGTCATATCTTGCATTCATCTCATTTTTTGTGTGTTCTTTTGCTTTTTACTAATGTTAAAATATGCTACACATTTTATTTTTATTTCTTATTGACCTATTTTTAAGCATTTAAAGTAGTATATAAGTGTCATTTTATCAATCATGTGTTAATATAGGGTTCTAGGATCCATGTTTGTGAAACTTAGAGTGAAATATTAGCCTATTTTAAAGATCAAAATTACATGACACTCTTTAAATATATACATTATATTAAAACGTAATATGTAATATATCATCAATAGCAATTGGATTTAAGTGGAAGAAACCAATAATAACTTGAATGAATTATTCCACTAAACCAATATTTTTATATATTTACCAAACCTCTTTTAAAACATAGTACAAAATAACTATCAAGGTAACATTCATAAAATAGATATAATGTATCACTGAGAAACACAAAAATTTCCTAATTCTCATCCAATTGATGGATTTATTCATGTGGTTAGTGTTATTATAAGGAATGTGAGGTATCCTCCATTTTTATATGATAGTGAGATTCTAAATGATATATCTTAACATGGATTACTATTCATATGAGAATTCATAAGCGAAGTCCTGCAAGAAAAGTATTAGTTTATGAATGAGAATAATTTAGTATTGATGTATACAATAATAAACTAATCAAGGGAAGTATAATTTATAGAATGTACTTATTAATTATTTATGTATACTTATTATTAGGTATTATAGAACTAATAGATACACATTTTATGGTATTATAATGTGTATCATGGTAATTTCTCAAATATTTATAATGTGGTTTCCTATTATGCAACACAATATATCCTCTGAAGTGTTTCTTGTAAGTGCATTGATAAATGAAATTATGTAAGTTTCATCTAATTTATGCTGATGTTTAAAATATTTTGATGAGGACCAAGTTATCAAAAATCATATAGATTTGTATTATGCATTACAACATTATGTTTAATAATATGTAATAATTAAGGAAACACTAAATAAAAATCAAAGATCAGCTATCAATTAGAATGTCATAAATTCCATGAACATAATATCTAAAATAGAAGGTTAGGCTTACCACAACCTCTTGTTGCTACAAAAAATATTAAATTATAAAAAAAATCTTCATAATTATCTTTATAATTTGGTATTAATGATTATATTTATAATCATGTTATACATTAGGTATATAAACATTATCATTTATTTCTATAAATTCATTGATAATCAAAACATCAAAACAATATGAATAAGAATAAGCATCCATTGCATTTACTTTAACATCTTTATATTAAACCAAATGAATACCATTATGATAAATATGTAATAAATTAATCTATAAATTCACCTTAGAGTGATAGTGGAACTACACTTATTAGATGGAATCAGATGAAATCATGCAAGTATGCATAAGATTAAGGACAAATGATGTAAAGGTTTAATTTTATATTTTACAAAAAATTTATAAATATTAAATAAAAACTATATATATATATATATATATATATATATATATATATATATATATATATATATATATATATATATATATATATATATATATATATATATATATATATATATATATATATATATATATATATATAAAGTGAGTGAGGAAAACCTATGGGAAACCTATGAATTTGATATGTTCAATATAATATTTAGATTCACTAATAATTTTTACCATATTTTGGATTAATGTGGTCTATAAACCACTAATAGGATATAATTATGTAAAGTAATTCAAATTATCAAGATATAAACTAATGCATAAATTTACATGGAATATATTAAAACTAAGATGGTATTTTAACTTTCTAAATATAGTGGTTCCTTATATTGTGTATAATTGAGACTGGGAGGAGGTAGTAGGAAAGGTAAAAAATGAGATAATGGGCCACTTGGACCAAGATCAATATCTCTATATACACCTATAAAATAATTTCAACCTATGGGTAGTACTGTTTGATGTTATGTTTTGGACCTAAAATTTTCATTTGTGTATATATTTATCTTATGTTTTATTGCAATCCATTACAAGTACTTATCTTGTGTATTTTTTTGAGATCTCAAGTTTGATTATGTGTTCAACTACAAATAAATTATATCTCCTTCAATTTTAACAATAGGCACACTTGAATTGATATTTAGTGCCTTAAATTTTTATGAAATTTGGATTGAGATGGCCCCAACCACTCTTTATTAAATGTTTGAGCACTTTTTAGATAACTAATACTTTACATAGCAGAGTCTAACTACATGAGGCTCTCATTTTTATTTTTATTCATGTAATAATTACATTACAATTGATTAAACATGTAATTTATCCCTTTATTCTTGTAAATTGGTAAGTATGGCTTGGATCTTGAGTGATTTAAACATGGCTAATATGTACTCCTAGTGATTGATTAAATTATTAAGAAGAATAAGGTGGTACATTTAAAATTTTATAATATTATATGTGTTTATTTAATGGGTTATATATGATGAATAGTATTATACCCATATTGAACGAATATAAAATTAGACATCAAAATAAATTTCTCCTATACTAGACTTACAAGCTCATAAAGCTCTATGTGAATGAACATTGGGTCCTTATTCTCTCACATGTCACAAATATTTGAAATATTTTTCTAAGAATAATATTTATTTATTATTAATAATGGTGCCAAACCATTTAATGAATTTAAAAATAATTAATTTAGTCATAGTAACTAATTATAGAAGTTGAAATAGTTCATCTCCCTTGTTAACCATATTTAGATTCATGACTCATCATCTTCTTTCAGATATGACATCACAAATGTTGGGTCATCATCAGATAACATGAATTAAGAAAGAAAACACTAAATTAAATTGAAATGTGGCAAAATATTTTATTTCAATATTTGATGATTTTACCAAGCATGAAATGGTTGTGCATAATCATATTGACAACCTATGTGCATGATATTGTAAGCCACCATATATTTCCACCTAGTGTGAATGTTTTTTTCCTTTATGCATTTGTGAAAATACCTTCAAAAAGTAATTAAACTAACAACCTATTGCATGTGTGTAATTTTTTGCTTTTATATTTATACTAAAGACTACATGCACATAAAACATTGTAAAAAAAATATTTTCCCTTCTCTATGGATTTTTGGGTCATTCATATTACTTGTGTACTTTGATGCTCATGCATCAATAAGGATAAAATATTCCAAAATTAATCCTCATTTAAATAATCAAATAATTGGTTTGATAACTAACTTAATTTGGGTTACTTAATCCCCAAATCTATTATTTCATTATAATTATATTCATAGGGATTGATTTCTAAAACTTTTTATCATTCATTGATATAAATAGGTAACTAGTTATATTAGGCTCCAATTATGTGTAATTAGATATATGGTCCTACATTTAAGTAAAATAACCCATATATGAGCACCATTTATCATTATATATTGACTAAATGTATTTGATTTAGATAAAATGGCCTACATATTAGAATATATGAGGTGTGATCATATACCTATAAGTAGATTTAAAGAAAATAGGACATATATTAACACCCATTGCCATTATTCCTTGATAAAATGTCATTATTTCATAAAAAAAGTAATTTAGGTCATTGTTAAGGTATTTTAGACATTTTAAGCTATACTTGGTGAAATTAGGTATGTTTGAGCATCATTTATTATGATGTTTTTACATCAAATGTCATTCTTTAAGAATTTTTCAATAGATTAGGTCCTAGTTAGGTGAAAATATGTAATTTTTTTCATGCAATCAGGCCTTAAATTATTAAAAATTTATTGAATAATAACATTTAATCATAATAATAAAAAAATTGGTATAGAAGGTGTTATATTAGATCTAGTAAAATCATATTCAAAAATTCACATTACAAATCACACACACACAAAAAAAATTCCTTAAGATACGTTTAAGTAGTCTATATGTGAATTCATATCTCAATATTCTCTACGTGTTAATTATCTTTCATAGATGCAAGGTTGTATGATTTAATTTTAGTTATATAACTTCTAAAAACATTATCGATTAAAGGTCTAAAAACATGCAAAATAACTTTTAATTTCCCCAAAATAAATAATAGGTGAAAAACTACACTTGGATAACATTAGGTTTAATATGGAAATACTAAAAGGGACTGTGTACTTAGTATATTAGATTTTTAAAAACTATCTTCTAAATGGTAACCACTAGAGTTCTAAAGCAAATTATATAAGATGCATAGGGACACTAATTTCTTATATCTAGGTGGATGCACAAAATTGAGGGATAAAAAACATGAAATTCATGACGAGGGAAATATTTTTTTTCAAAAGGCATACACCATTTTGAAAAGGATGTATGCCCTTTTTAAAAAAAACTTATGCCTTGATATTGTACCAAGCAAAAAGGCATACATCCTTTGTGGTTCTAGAGGGGTATACACCGTATTTAATTTCATTGTTTTTTTTTTTACTTTGATTAAACTTGTGTTTCATTTTATTTACTTGAAGGAGTTCTTGCATTTTTAAGAGTAATTGTGTGATTTGCCTTTGTATACTTCTAGTGTGCTTTAATATTTTGATCGTGGTATTAGGTATATTAATTTTTACATTCCAATTTCAAGGTTTCAATTTATATGTTTTTATGCATAGGGTTTTTAATTTAAATTTTCATTGAACTCTCTCACATTTCTTAGAAATAAAATTGTAAATCTAGACAACAAATTCAATACAACCCAATGCCTAAAGAAAATGTAGATGAAAACCTTGATCAAAACCCTCAATAGTTTAATTTTATAGAATAATAAGCTAAATTGTATGAACAATATAATGGAAAACCCTAACGGTTGCAAATTATTATCAATAGTTTGTGTCACTCCTCAATTCATATTAGACACAATTAACTTCTAAGGACATTGGAGGTCATGTTTAATGAAGTGGGAAATATCACTTCACAACTTGATGTAATTGTTCTTCAAAGAGAGGTCTTGAAATAATATTATTAAGATAAATCATCACATGAAGATGTAAAAAAAATATAACAAAATAAGAAGGGTGGGCTTTGTTTCTTAATCTTAGAACCAATCAACCACCACTAACAAGTTACAAACATAATAACATTGATTGGTATGTTCATGTAGAGATAAAAATTAACTATTTGGATATGTGGGGGATGATCTTTGATGAGTGTCCATGTAATAATAATGAGATTCCATTATATGTTTTTATAAAATTTTATCATGATTTTATGATTCAATAAATCTAAAAATATTTTTACGTGAAAGTGTTCCTATGCAATGGGGGTGGGTCCTCATTTGATAGGCTTGGTGCTACATAAGACTAAAAACACCCCAACCAATTTCATATAAATAGAAGGAAAATTGTGCATGATACTATCCCTTAAATGTTTTATTGTACCACAAAAATGGACACCCTTGAGGTAGTTACTAGTCTTACATAGGTGGTTATTGACCATGGGATGCATACACTGACAACTTATACAGAGGTTCCAAGTGGTAGGACATCTAGTATTGACCGCATACTATTGGTGATATTGTTATTTTTAATAGTGTCCCTCCTAAAAGTAGTGGAATAGCTAGAAATCATCCTATAGTTCCTATACATCAATGCACATCATGTGGGAGGAAGTGTACTAGACCTCATATTTAGCTGAAATATACACAAGATACATTTTTGGAGACTAGACCTACATTTATGCAACACACTATTACCAAATTATCTATACCATTTATAGTTACTTCAACATCTCTATAAAATAATATAGAACATTATATTATATATACAATTTCTTTAGTACCTTACAACACCATCATGCGTAAGTATTTTCCATTAAGAGATAATTTAGGACCTCAAGAGACTAGAATTATAGAGTATACATCATTTTTATATGATTTATCACATCATGACACTATTATATATAACTTAATGACATATGTAATTACTTCACCTCCTCCTCTCATCACACATTGTCTAGTTATGCAAAACTTATCTAATTCGTTGCATGTATTTGACACATAGGTTTAATTATAATTAAAGTTTGTTTATGTGTGTAAAAGAATGTTAAGTTGTTTTTTAGTATATGTTTACTTATTTAACTAATATTTGACTTAAATTATAATTCTTTTCTTTTATATATGATCACTGATATCTTAGGTACCTCAGAGACCTTATATTCTATTTTTGAGGTTGTAATCATCAATGTAGTACCCAACACTCAAGTTTAGAAAGTTAAAAATTACATAAAAGTTGATATCTAATTTTAAATCATAAATAATTGTATTATGCTTGAATTTTTGTTTTTTAACATTATATTTGTCCTATTAGTGTAGTTCTTAAATTTTATTATTTTTATAGATACATATTTGTCATAATCATTGTATCCTAATAGATTCGAAACACTATCATAAGTGTAGACTATATGTGTTTCATTTTCAATAAATGTTTCCTTAAAAAAATTTAACTCTCTAAGATATTAGAAAATTGTGTTACATTTTCAATAAGTTTTTATTACTGGTTGGTTGACTCATTACGATATTATGAACTTGATCAGTTCTATGCATTTGGAAATTTTATGCATGGTTATTCAATAAAAAAGTAACTTATTGGTCTAAAATAAGTCTAAATAGAAGACTTATCTTACAATATGAAGATCTTTATAGGATATTGGAACTTATGTATCAAAAATTTACATCATCATGTTGTTGTTTTCTTTAAATAGAATCAACTAAATAAAATTGGAATCATTGTTCGCAATTTTATTAACCATTATCAACTCAATAATAAAAATTTCATAATGATATGCATCATATTTCTCATTAAGTGTTAATGTTATTGAATATTAATTTTTAATGTATCTAATAGTACTCATAACATATGTATAATTTTGATTTTGGACCAAATAAATGTACTTGACAATGCCAAAATTTGAGAAATAAGCTTCAGAATTATCATCTAATAGAATGTTAGAAAGTCTTACATTTGTGATGAAGATATTTTACAAAGGTGATTCAATCAACAAGATTATCCATCATTTAGACACATTTTAGAAGATGTTTATTAGAAATTACAAGGAGATACTTTCTAAGTGAGTAATGGTAGCTAAACATATAATTTTTTTGATGTGGTGGCTATTTTGTTGTGTACACTATCTAAAGTGAATCTATAGGGGATCAGATTAAATTCAAGGTAAGGGAAATAAGACATGGGTAATTAACTAGTAATATTAATCATTGACACTTATTCTACTTAATAATAGTAAAACTTTTGTGTAGAAAACAATGATATGATATATAATTACCTTGTTTTTCCTTAGAATGTTTTTAGTTGGTGATAGAAAATGGTTTTCTCTCATATGTTGATAGGATTCTTCATCTTATTTTCTCAATGATGATTAAAAAAATTAAATATTAATAAAATGGCAGTAGGAGGATACTTCATATGTTTATATGGGTTTTCTCATATACCTTGACAACACCAACATGTTATAGCATCTTTACTGATGACAAATATCTACAAAATAGGGTGGTATAAACTATATTCATGTTTAACATCACATGATGATTCACAATGTGATATAAATATTTGTATTAAGAGTGTAAATGCATAATATGCATGTCCCTTTATATTATAATGTATAGATACACTATATATTTTGTTGTAAAATATTGTGAAATGCACCATATGAGAAGAGATAGTAGAAAGGTGACTAGAATATATAGAGATATAACATATGAAAAAATCGCATATCTAAGAGACATGTCCCTTTATATTTTAATGTATTGATACATTATATATGTTATTTTAGACTATTATAAAATTTTCCATATGAGAAGAGATATTATAAAAGTGGCTATAAGATATATAGATATAAGATATGGTGAAACTTAATATACCATTATGATGAAAATAATAATAATTATAGAGTATGAATTACTAATGATCAAATTTTATATGTGTGAATTATTATAGCCCCTTATTTAAAATTATAATTTTTAGTTTGAATT